>CM044014.1:65447274-65677719 GCA_024085815.1 Flaveria linearis | reverse complement strand
ACGTATGAAGACAAACTCTACTTCCGAAGACAAAGAAGAAGTCCCCAAGCCTTGTGTCACACCCAACCTTGATGGCGAAAACGTCGAAGTGTGAGGGTTAAGATTGTTCACAACCACATAACGCTAAATTATAATGTAAAATGCCATTAATCAATTGTTTCAAACACCACATACATCAAAGTCTCAAAATAAATCAAACGAAAACAGGAAATCTAATTGTTCTTATTAAGCCTAGGTCCATGTTCTAGGTTTAAGCATTTCTTCAATCATCGCTAAGCTTGCACATTACTTGAAACATGTTGAAAATAAAGTCAACTAACGAGTTGGTGAGTTCTCATGGTTTTATATACAATAAGTATACAAAATGTGGCAATTCTAGTCAATGGTTACAAGATAGTAAGTATATAGAACATGCATAGTTACAATCAAACCTCGACTGAATAATATGAATAAGCATGATTAGCTAAGTGTATTTGGTTCCCTAGTGCACAAGCATACGACTCTTAGGAGCCGGCAATCCCTCGGCATTAGCACCAAATAGGCTTGTCAGGCCCAAAGATCTAAGAGTTCGCCAGGCTAGCAATAGTTAATGATTGCACACGTATGTCACATCTCATATAATACTTAACATATTCAAACAACCACGACTATGTAAGAATTGCACGTGTGTAATAAGTATCAAAGCGTGTATGTGTAAGTTTGTATAAGCAACATGTTTCACCCTGAAAGGTGTGAAATAAACGTAAAGCGGGGCATAAGAATCACATGATTAAAGTTAGGAGACTTGTAGTTGAAATATGAATAATCACGAATAAGGAAACCAACACTAACGTCACAAGGCACCTAAATAAAAATAAAGTAAGCGTTATAATAGGTTGATGATTAATCATTATGTTTTAAGGTTCCTAATTATAGATCAAATAAGTTTTAATAATTATTCATTACATGTTAATAATGCGATCGGGGTTAAAGGAACGAATGGATGCATATATGCGGATTAATTAATTGCACGAGAAAACAAAAGTAACATAAAGAGGACTTAATCTAATTGTACGCTAAATTGGTTTGTAAGGGTTATATATAATAATTCCAATAAGTGATAACTATTAAAAGGATTAAATATATACCTATATACTACATACTACAACATACATATATATATATATATATATAATATATATATATATATATATATAGATATATATATATAAGTATACATATGTATAGGTAACTAACATTTTAATAGTTGAAAATGTATTCGGGTTTTATTCCTCTTTGGACACATTACCCCATTTTTATATAATTAAGAACAACCAATTTAATAATTAACAAAATTTTGCATTTAAAAAAATATATAACAATGTATACGAAATATTTTATAAACAAATAATTTGGTTACAAAAAGATAAAACAAACAAACCTGTGTTTTTAAAAATAATCCTTTAGGAATTTTCAGAAAGAAAAATATAAAAAAAATGAATAAAATAAAATAAGAAAAAGAATGAAACAGAAGGAAAAGAAGAAAAAAAAACAGAAAAAAAGGGGGGGGGGGGGTTGCCCGGGGTCGAACCCGAGACCTCCCCTGAAACATGGGGCGTAGGAACCAGTGAACCAGGGCCTTGGCCTTGGTTCACATTGGTTTGGTTTGAATTTAAGCATAGCCTCCCCGGTTTTCCCCCAAATCCGATAAACCCTAGTTTCAACAGATCCTCAATTGACCCTCGATTCGGTGTAAGACACCCAAATCATCATAGGGCTTTGATCCTTGGACCAAAACAAGTAGTTAACAGGTTCTAGTTACCTGTTTCGATTAAGCTTTGAGTGATTTCAAGATCAACTCAGTTCGGGTGTCGCGAGGTAGGGCTTTACGATTGGGAGGGTTTCTTGCGAAATTGAGAGTTCAGAGGGTTCAGGAACTTCAAAATGAATCGAAAGCCCCCAATTATAAGCTTGATTTCATGGTTTCGGGCTTAACACGCTCGATTGAAAACCGCGTTCGAAGTTTACCAAAGTTGAGAGATTCGAGTTGTTATTTTGTAATGTTGATTGATTTATTAATTGATTAGACTGCGTATTAACTTTAGGTGTGATTGATTTGGTTCAATTGTGGAATTTGTCAAGATTTGATTCGAAATTTCATCACGGTTAACCTCGGTTTGATTTGGAAGGTTTGCACGAGCGAGAAACTCAAATTGGGTTGGGTTCGAGTTCGAACATGGGCCGAGGGAGGTTGAGCCGGTTATTTCGATCAAATGGCTCAAAAAACGGGTTTGGGCCTCGCCGGAGCTCGGCCGGAGCTCCGGCCAATGGCCACCGGAATTTCGGGCAAAAGAAAACACAAAAATTACATTTTCAGCCCCTGAAGTTTGGACTAATGGTTAAAACTTTGTTTTACAAGTTTAGTATTTGGCAAAACACCCCTGAACTTTGGATTAAGAAAAGAATTTGTTATTATAACTATAATTATTATTATTATTGTTATAGTTAATATTATTATTATTATTGTTGTTGTTATTATTATTATTATTATTATTATTATTATTATTATATAAAAAAAAATTTTTTACTAAGGATGCTATACATTTGCATAAATAAAATGAACACAAAAATACAGGATGTTACAGTCTCCCCAACTTAAAAGAATTTCATCCCGAAATTAGGAAAACAAAAGGGGTTACAAGAATAAGGAAGGTACGTCTTCTTCATATGATCTTCACGCTCCCAGGTGAATTCTGCTCCTCGTTTGTTCTCCCATCGAACCTTTACGATTGGGGTCGTAGAGGTCCTAGTCTTCTTCATAATGCGATCCATGATTTCGACGGGTTTCTCAACGAAGTGTAGTGACTCGTCGATCTGAATGTCTTCCAATGGCACATACAAATTATCGTCGGCCAGGCACTTCCTCAGATTCGAGACGTGGAAGACCGGGTGAATTCCACTAAGGTCGGAGGGTAGTTCTAGTTTGTAGGCCACTTTCCCGATTCTTTTCAGAACCTTGAAAGGCCCTACAAACCTCGGAGCTAACTTACCTTTCCTTCCAAAGCGAACCACACCCTTCCACGGTGAGACCTTGAGAAGGACCATCTCCCCAACTTGGAATTCTAGTGGCTTGTGACGTTTATCAGCGTAGCTTTTATGTCAACTCCTTGCCACTTCCAGGTTCTTGCGGATGATAGCAACTTTATCGGTCGTCTCTTGTATGAGTTTGGGACCGGTGATAAGATTTTCGCCAATGTCGGTCCAGCAAATTGGTGAACGACACTTACGACCGTAAAGTGCTTCAAACGGTGCTATTTGAATGCTTGAGTGGTAACTGTTGTTGTAGGAGAATTCTGCGAGCGGCAGGTGTGTATCCCAGTCGCCCCCAAAATCAAGGACACAGAGACGTAACAGGTCTTCCAGGGTTTGGATCGTCCGCTCGGTTTGGCCATCGGTTTGGGGATGGTAAGCCGTGCTTAAATCCAATTGCATACCCAGAAGTTCTTGCATAGTAGACCAGAAGTGGGAAGTGAATCGAGCGTCTCGGTTGGATATAATGTGGAGAGGCACACCATGACGGCTTACGATCTCGTCGATGTAAATCCGGGCTAACCTTGATGTCTTATACGTGTCGCGTATGGGTATGAAATGTGCCGACTTGGTCAATCGGTCGACGATTACCCATATGCTATCGTGCCCGCGAGATGTCCGAGGCAGCTTGGTTATGAAGTCCATGGATATGTGTTCCCATTTCCACATGGGAATTTCGGGTTGTTCGAGTAAACCACTTGGACGTTGGTGTTCCGCTATAACTTTCGTGCATGTAAGGCATTTAGCAACGTAGGTTGCTATGTCTCGTTTCATTCCGGGCCACCAATATTGACTCCGTAATTCCATGTACATTTTATTGGAGCCCGGGTGGATAGAATAACGAGTCCGATGTGCTTCGTTCATGATAGAAGCCCGAAGGTTATTGCGTTTGGGAATCCAGATTCGGTTTGCGAAATACATTATCCCATTGGCTCTTGTTTCCAATTGGGCTAAGAGATTTGGCTCAAGCTCTTCCTTCATACTCCCTTCGGTTTGCACCGCTTGCTGGGCTTCTCGAATACTTCACTCGATGTAGCAATCGATCTTCAAATTTTGTAGTAGTACTGTTGCATTGTTGACATCGAGTCGGATTTCAGTGTCAAACTCTACCAATGCGTCGAACCATTGACGTCGATCGCGAGTCTCTTGAACGGAGACCATCTTTTGATGCGTCTTTCAACTCAATGCATCGGCTACGACATTTGCCTTGCCGGGATGGTATCGGATATCACAATCGTAGTCGCTAATTAGTTCCACCCAACGACGTTGCCTCATATTGAGGTCCTTCTGATTGAAAACGTGTTGGAGGCTTTTGTGGTCCATGTAGACTATACATTGCGTGCCGTATAGATAGTGTCTCCAGATTTTCAAAGCAAAGACCACCGCTCCGAGCTCGAGATCGTGAGTCGTATAATTTACCTTGTGAACCTTCAATTGTCTCGAGGCATATGCGATGACCTTTCTCCGTTGCATGAGAACACAACCAAGGTCTTGTTTCGACGCGTCGCAGTATACCGTGAAGTCGTCATTCCCATCCGTAGCGTCAGAATAGGAGCATTGCACAACTTGTGCTTCAATGTCTCAAACGCCGCTTCTTGCTCGGCTTTCCACTCGAAAGGCTTGTTCTTCTGAGTCAAAGACGTGAGTGGCTTTGCGATTTTCGAGAAGTTGGCAATAAATCGTCGATAATACCCGGCTAGACCAAGAAACGATCGAACTTCCGTCGGAGTTGTGGGAGCACTCCAATTCTTCACGGTTTCAACCTTCGCAGGGTCGACGTGAATTCCTTGACTATTCACAACGTGCCCTAAGAATTGTACTTCTTCAAGCCAAAACTCACATTTCGAGAACTTCGCGTACAGTTGTTCCTTCTTCAACAGATCGAGGATTTGACGGAGATGAAGTTCATGATCGGAGCGAGACTTGGAATAAATAAGAATGTCATCAATGAAAACGATGACAAACTTGTCTAGGTATGGCTTGCACACCCGATTCATAAGATCCATGAAGATCGCAGGAGCATTGGTTAAGCCGAAAGGCATAACCATAAACTCGTAATGCCCATACCGAGTGCGGATTTAGTCTTTGGGATATCGTCGTCGTGGACTCGCAGTTGGTGATAACCCGAACGCAAGTCGATTTTTGAAAAGATTGCAGCTCCTTGAAGTTGATCGAAGAGATCGTCGATACGAGGAAGAGGATACCTGTTCTTGATGGTCAACTTGTTGAGCTCCCGGTAATCGATAGACATGCAGAATGACCCATCTTTCTTCTTCACAAATAAGACAGGTGCACCCCAAGGAGAAGAACTAGGGCGGATAAACCCCTTCTCGGATAATTCATGGAGTTGGCTAGAGAGTTCTTGCATTTCCGATGGTGCGAGTCGGTAAGGTGATTTAGCCGCGGGGCCTGCTCCGGAATCAAGTCGATTTTGAATTCAACTTCTCGTACAGGAGGCAACCCACTAAGGTCGTCGGGAAAGACCTCAGGGAATTCTCGTACAACTGGAACATCTTTGAGTTCCTTCCCTTTGGTTTTGGTGTTGACTACATAGGCCAAGAATGCTGGATAACTCTTACTTAGGCATTTCCGAGCCTTAGTGGATGACATAAGCTTGAGTCCTTTGGAAGACCGTTCACCGAACACCTTCAACGTGTCCCTGGAGGGTAAGGGCATGCGAATACACTTCTCGAAGCAGATGATCTTGGCATGGTTCTTGGATAACCAATCCATGCCAATAATAACGTCGAAGCTTCCAAGCTTCATTGGAATGAGGTCGATAAGAAATTTATGGTTGTCGAGACACAATAGACAATCGCGGATGACCACGTCGACGGTGATGGGTTCTCCATCAGCAACTTCGACGGTGAGAGGTCTCTCTAGATTTGAGCGAGGTTTAGAAAGTGTCGGCTCGAATTCTAAGGAAACGAAACTTCTATCGGCGCTCGAATCAAATAATACGTATGCATAGGTGTCATTAATAAGAAACATACCTGTATAGGTTTTAAAGGCACTTAAGGACATAAGCAAGGAATTTTAAGAGAAATTCTATGGAGATAGGGTTGAAATTTTTGCGTACCGTTCACCACCTCATTGTTCGTTTGAGCTTGGTTCGCGTTGATGTTGAAGGCACGTCCACGAGCTTGTGGAACATTGCCCACAGGACCGAGGGCATTGGGGGTGGTAGTGACCCGTTTCTCCACAATTATAGCAAGCTCGGTTTGGTTCTGTTATCGCGTTTCGCATTGCTCGGCGGCAGGTTGCCACGAGATGCCCGTACTTGCCGCATAGTGTGCAGATACGGCACGGAAGATTTCCCGAGTGATGGTACCTACACGTGTTGCACATAGGTAGAGGGCCTGCATAAGCCCTTGCCACAGGCACTTGTGCGGCCGGCGCAGTCCCGGGAACACACTGTCTTTGAGGCGGCTTAGGAGCAGCCACGGCGTAGTTCCGTGCCGGTACAAACTTCCGTTTCTTGTTATCAGGCTTGACCTCCCTGACCTCCTCGGGGTCGTCTTCTCAGTTTTCTTGGCACCCTTTGCAGACATAGTGCCCGCTCGGATGTGGTTCTCCGTCAACTGTGCAGTGATGGTGATGGCTTCTTCCAGAGTTGCGGGTCGGCTACCCACCACGGCATCCTGAATCTGAGGCGGCACACCCTTAATAAATTTTTCCACATTACGGGAAACAGTATCCACCATGTGTGTAGCAGTATACTCAGCTCGTGATGACGGGTAGAATACGCCAGATGGTTCCCGCCATCCTGTTTCAGGTTCCAGAATTCCTCCTCAAGTTTCTGGATTTCACTTCTCGGGCAAAACTTGGCGATGGCTATGTTTTTGAAGTCGTCCCAAGTTAAAGCCAAGATCGCGTCGGAGCCTCGGTTTCTCTTTTCGCTGTTCCACCACGTTAAGGCCCTTTGCTGCAGCATACTGGTGGCATACCTCACTTTGAGTACTTCGGGGCACTCACAGTTGACGAAGGTGTTCTCCATTCCCTCAAACCATTCTAATAGACCGTGGCACCTTCCTTACCACTATAACTGGGAGGCTTGCAGGAACTAAAATGCTTGAAGGTGCAAGACTGGTTGTTACGGCCTTGGTTTGCCCTATTTTCCCCTTGGTCGTAGCTATTGTTTGTGACGTTTGCGATCATAGTGCTGCTGAGTTCAGCCACCATAGTCGGGATGACCACAGCCATTTGCAGGGCAATCATGGCGGCAAGCTTGCGGCCGGATCTTCCTCGGTTTCCGTGGTAACGAGACATGCTGGAAAAATACAAATTGGGCTAAGATCGGTTAAAAGGATAATAAGGATGGGCAGTTAAGGTAAGAATCATGAATTATACAGAATGATTCCATTTGGTGACGCATCACCATTTGAAAACGTTGACACGTCAAGATGAATTGACCCATTCGCCTCAGAAACTTGTGTATGTTGGTCATAGTTTATCACTTATCCCGAAAATCCCCAGGTAAGCATGACTGGTCCCGTAGGATTTATGCGAAATGCTTACCTTAGCCCGAGGGCCTTTTGCCAGGAAAACCGGAATACAGGTGTCTATGTACCACACTATTTCTTTGGTTCATGAAATCAAAAATCTTGATGGGATAATTACAAGATTAGACATAAAGTCCAAGGAATTTCTATCAATAAGTACTACTCAGTGACGAGGATGGATTTAAGAAGTAGCAATTGTCGGGGAGAATCAATGTTTAAGATAAGTCTAGGGGAGACGGGTAACAATATGTAATCATGCAGAAAGGCACCTATGCTAAGGCATCACATTGCACATAATAAGGCATAGCGTTAGGCAGCATGCAAACAATAAGTATGTATTCCTAAGAATACTATTCTATAAGGATCATGCATAAACTATAGTCTAGGTCACTATTTCTAATAACCTAAATCCCTATAGTTATGGGCTCTGATACCAATCTGTCACACCCCAACCTTGACGGCAGAAACGTCGAAGTGTGAGGGTTAAGATTGTTCACAACCACATAACGCTATATTATAATGAAAAATGCCATTAATCAATTGTTTCAAACACCACATACATCAAAGTCTCAAAATAAATCAAACGAAAACAGGAAATCCAATTGTTCTTATTAAGCCTAGGTCCATGTTCTAGGTTTAAGCATTTTTCAATCATCGCTAAGCTTGCACATTACCTGAAACATGTTGAAAATAAAGTCAACTAACGAGTTGGTGAGTTCTCATGGTTTTATATACAATAAGTATACAAAAATGTGGCAATTCTAGTCAATGGTTACAAGATAGTAAGTATATGGAACATGCATAGTTACAATCAAACCTCGATTGAATAATATGAATAAGCATGATTAGCTAAGTGTATTTGGTTCCCTAGTGCACAAGCATAAGGCTCCTAGGAGCCGGCAAATCCCTCGGCTTTAGCACCAAATAGGCTTGTCAGGCCCAAAGATCTAAGACTTCGCCAGGCTAGCAATAGTTAATGATTGCATACGTCTGTCACATCTCATATAATACTTAACATATTCAAACAACCACGACTATCTAAAGAATTGCACGTGTGTAATAAGTATCAAAGCGTGTATGTGTAAGTTTGTATAAGCAACATGTTTCACCCCGAAAGGTGTGAAATAAACGTAAAGCGGGGCATAAGAACTCACATGATTAAAGTTAGTTAACTTGTAGTTGAAATATGAATAATCACGAATAAGGAAACCAACACTAACGTCACAAGGCACCTAAATAAAAATAAAGTAACGCGTTATAATAGGTTGACGATTAATCATTATGTTTTTAAGGTTCCTAATTATAGATCAAATAAGTTTTAATAATTATTCATTACATGTTAATAATGCGATCGGGTTAAAGGAACGAATGGATGCATATATGCGGATTAATTAATTGCACGAGAAAACAAAAGTAACATAAAGAGGACTTAATCTAATTGTACGCTAAATTGGTTTGTAAGGGTTATACATAATAATTCCAATAAGTGATTACTATTAAAAAGGATTAAATATATACCTATACACACACACACACACATATATATATATATAAGTATACATATGTATAGGTAACTAACATTTTAATAGTTGAAAATGTATTCGGGTTTTATTCCTCTTTGGACACATTACCCCATTTTTATATAAATTAAGAACAACCAATTTAATACTTAACAAAATTTTGCATTTAAAAAAATATATAACAATGTATACGAAATATTTTATAAACAAATAATTTGGTTACAAAAAGATAAAACAAACAAACCTGTGTTTTATAAAATAATCCTTTAGGAATTTTCAGAAAGAAAAATATAAAAAAATGAATAAAATAAATAAAGAAAAAGAATGAAACAGAAGGAAAAGAAGAAAAAAAACAGAAAAAGGGGGGGTTGCCCGGGTCGAACCCGAGACCTCCCCTGAAACATGGGGCGTAGGAACCAGTGAACCAGGGCCTTGGCCTTGGTTCACATTGGTTTGGTTTTGAATTTAAGCATAGCCTCCCCGGTTTTCCCCCAAATCCGATAAACCCTAGTTTCAACAGATCCTCAATTGACCCTCGATTCGGTGTAAGACACCCAAATCATCATAGGGCTTTTGATCCTTGGACCAAAACGAGTAGTTAACAGGTTCTAGTTACCTGTTTCGATTAAGCTTTGAGTGATTTCAAGATCAACTCAGTTTCGGGTGTTCGCGAGTTAGGGCTTTACGATTGGGAGGGTTTCTTGCGAAATTGAGAGTTCAGAGGGTTCAGGAACTTCAAAATGAATCGAAAGCCCCCAATTTATAAGCTTGATTTCATGGTTTCGGGCTTAACACGCTCGATTGAAACCGCGTTCGAAGTTTACCAAAGTTGAGAGATTCGAGTTGTTATTTTGTAATGTTGATTGATTTATTAATTGATTAGACTGCGTATTAACTTTAGGTGTGATTGATTTGGTTCAATTTGTGGAATTTGTCAAGATTTGATTCGAAATTTCATCACGGTTAACCTCGGTTTGATTTGGAAGGTTTGCACGAGTGGGAAACTCAAATTGGGTTGGGGTTCGAGTTCGAAACATGGGGCCGAGGGAGGTTGAGCCGGTTATTTCGATCAAATGGCTCAAAAAACGGGTTTGGGCCTCGCCGGAGCTCGGCCGGAGCTCCGGCCAATGGCCACCGGAATTTTGGGCAAAGAAAACACAAAAATTACATTTTCAGCCCTTGAAGTTTGGACTAATGGTTAAAACTTTGTTTTACAAGTTTAGTATTTGGCAAAACACCCCTGAACTTTGGATTAAGAAAAGAATTTGTTATTATAACTATAATTATTATTATTATTGTTATAGTTAATATTATTATTATTGTTATTATTATTATTATTATTATTATTATTATTATTATTATATTATAAAAATTTTTTTTACTAAGGATGCTATATATTTGCATAAATAAAATGAACACAAAAATACAGGATGTTACACCTTGGAAGAAGCAGTCTTTCGAAGTATAAGTGGCTTCGAAAAAAGTTATTCTTCCGAAGCAATTTAACTTTCGGAAGACACTGCTATGACCAGTGGACATAAGTATGGTCTCTGCCATTCTGCTGCAGACTTCTGATACAGCATGGCTTCTTCCTTAAGAGCCATGTTGTTGACCATACTTGATTCCACTGTTTACCTTTTTATGATAGTACATGTTACCATCTTTAGTTGGTGACAAATGGTAAGTCAGGGACATGTCTTGACTACCAAATCTCAGATAAAATGTCTGAGATAACTTAACCTATAGTCTTGTAGTATAGGCGTTTGGTTAGAGGTTTCCAGCTGATATCAATGTATATCCGGCTGTAGGTAGTATTATATATGTATTCTCATTGTAAATGGGACGGACCCTCCCTGGACCCTGCGAAAACGCGGGAGCTCTTGCAGCACCAGGTACGCCCTTTTTTATTGTAACTCACTAGGAAGAAAGCTTGAGCCTGTAAGAGTCTTGTAATCCTTTGAGTTGAGAAGCATATATAAAAGTACCTTGAAAATTTACTTCATGTGTTTATTACTGCTTGTTACTTGTTATATTGTGATCAACTCTTGCTAGACTCGTTCTGAGTGTTGTTCCAGGTGAGTTTGAGAGAAAAATCACTTGTTAAGTGACTAAAACCGTTCCTGCAAGTTTGAAACTGTGAATATTGAAATTAAATAAAATATTTAGCAACTTAAACTAATAAATCAAGGAAATAAAGAAGAAGATACACAATCAATAAAAGATACCAATCGGACTTCGACTCCACTTAGTATAGCAATAACCACTAGTACAAACTCGAGGTGAGATTATTTTTTACACATAATATATGGAAGTAGCCTAAACCACCGTCAAAGATATTAGACATATAACTCTTCGGTAAGTAGAACGATAAACACACAATAGTCATCTAAAGTTATGCCATGAGAAACAAATTGTACAATTACATCAATGTGAAAGATGAACTAAACTCCCGTCATGGTTATCTAATTCCACAAATCCTTAAAAAGCTAACATGATAAACACATGACAATCATCGTAACTTGCATAAAAAGACAAAACTTTAATTACCCTTCAATTCATGAACATCAGACCACGATTACAAAACTAATTCATAAGAAATGATAAGAGAGATTCATGACATACATCATGATTTTCTCAAATATAAGAATAAAGATGCATATTTTCTAATTTTACTAAACATTTAATCTTCAGTAAAAACATGAGGTTTTCTAACATAACTCACTTACAACACCCACAAGGTTGGACATTTTATCAAAATAGAACAAACACTCATAAATATTGAAGAATAAGCAAGTTTCATCACGACATTAACATAAACAACACAAAAAAATCACGTACAAGTTGTTAAAACATGCCAAGTTTCATTAATCGAAGTGATAATTTGATTTCAGCCCACGAAGCTGAAATCAATATAGTAGATCTAGAGGAATTCATATTAAATTGAGTGGAAATGGGTTGGATTATATTAGATCCTACTTGAAAGTGCATATCTTCAATCTTGACCTTCAAATCTTTCAAAAACTCTTAAAATAAACCCAAAATCACTTAAAGGGTTGAGTAAGATAGGATTTTGAGAGAAATGAGAATTCTTTTGATAGTGGGTGCATTTGAGTTATAAACCTGTTTTTAGTTTGAATATAGCCATATCCTTAAATGATATGACCATATTAGCCTTCAGATATGAGCTATTTGAAAGCTTGGTAGCTTATATGGGCATATATATTGGATATGGTCATAATAGGAATATTTTTCTCCTTGAATTTCTTCAAATATCGAGTTTCTCCATAAAAAGGCTAAGTCTCCATCGAAAACTACAAAATGCATATAAAAACACAAATAGATATCAAAATAAATGAATTTTGTAACAAAGATAACTTAAAATGCAAATGAATATGTATTATGAACATATTATTACCCTTTTTTATCTTCTCGGATGTTGGAGGGTCTTTGATGGGCATGTTGTTAGTTCATGATCGACCTTTTTAACATTCTTTAAAGGAACCTCGTCATCGATCCCTCTTATATTCACGACTTTAGTTACATAATGATTCAGATTTAGTAAACATTAATTTTCCATGGTTTTTAGTTTGGATATCATCGTAGGATATGTTCATCATAGACTTTTAACTGTCCTACCACTTCTTCGTATCTCGCATTCTTGAAATCCAATCAATCGAACCAACCACATGTATAAAATGCGTCGGTAGGCTTGTAAGAAACTTGTTGACTGTCCTCGGTTCTTTGATGCATGGTCTCACTAAGTGACATCGATTTGGATGATATACTTTTTATCTTGGAAGCGAAGCTATCGATGATATTAGTTTTTCTTATATTTAACCCTTTCAAACTCGGTTACCAACGTTTGAAGTCTAGTTTCCCTTACCCGGTTAGCTCCTAGATTTCAACTCTTTATTACTTCTCACATCTCCTTAGCCCTCCTTAGATTACCGATTTGTAAATTTTGATATTTGGGTATCGATTGGAATAACTACGCCATTACGGTATTGTTTTTCTAAGTGTCGGATCAAGGGCTGGAATAAGCATCATCCTGTAGGCAGCCCTGCTCGATCAACGAGGCTTTGATGCCAAATCAAGTATGAACTAGTTATGTACAACACAAGAGTTTGGCTAAATTAAAATTTTATTATTAAGAAAATCCAACTCTAAAAACCTAAATAAAATAACAACCTAACTCGATTTATATAGCGAACCAAAATGTGTTTAACTATGACTCTATTTGCTAAACAATAGGATTAAATAAGTATGCAGAGTAATTTCTAATCTAAAAGTGGAAGAAGCAATCTTAACCATTAATTTTCTTAAAGGACAAATTATATAAAAAAGTTTGCTAGAAAGATATTTTATGTATGACCACTTTTGGTGAACTTTTTTTCAAGCTCTCCCACGTTTCTTTAACGTTTATAACTTTTGTGTATGATATTAATTTTTATAAAGATTACAGAGCATTTTTATATTAACTATATACAAAATAAAAAAATATGTTTCTTATGATTTCTGCTCGTCATTAAGTCTTTCCAGCAATTTCTTGTGTCTTTCCGTTCATTATTGTGTTTTTCTAAACACTATTTTATTTTTCTAAGATGATGAATTCTAAAAAATCTAATGGTGAAATAACACTGTTGTGTATTTTTAGTATGTAAAAAAAATAATAAAACAACAACTAATTTATATAATACATTAAAACAATGACAAATTAACATAAAATGATATAAAACACAAAACATAATGATAAAGTGTCTCATTATGTTTTTCTGAATGCTATTAATTTGTTTTTCTAAAATGACGAGTTTTGAAAAACAATTGATGAAATAACATCGTTGCCTATTTATAATTGTAAACACAATGTTAAAATTATAACAAATTTATATAATACTAGCTTTAATAAATCTGTGTATTACACGAGCTGCATATATAAAATATTAAATAAAATAAAATTTTATTGATTATAAAACAATATTTTATGATAAGATATGACTGAAATTACATATAGTAAAAACAATAAATAATAAAACAATGATATCATTTTTTAAAATTTTATTTCTAAATTTTTTTTGGTTTTTATCAAAAAAGTTATACATATTATTTCAAAACAAATCATTTTAGAAAAAATGACATTTAAAAAGTTTCTTATTATAACTTTCAATTTTAATTACTTTTTATTATAATTTGAAAACTAATTCTAAAATATTTTGTATTTTTTTTTAAAAAATTTTGATGTTTTAGAAAAATTTATTATTTTATAAAAACTTATTTCTTTATAAATAACATTGCTAAAAAGATCTATTTTCTTAATTAATTAAAAACTTTATTTTTGTCACACCCCAACCTTGACGGCGGAATCGTCGAGGCGTGAGAGTTACGATTGTTCACAGCCACATAACGCTATTGCCTGAAACATGTTAAAAATAAAAGGTCAATATATTGTTGGTGAGCATTCTATAGTTTTGAATACATAAGTATATAAAAGATGGCAATTCATGTTGTAAACTAGAGAACAAGGTAACTAGGGATGTAAGACAGAATGCACAATCAAACCTTGACAAAGTTTTACAAGTCTTAAACGTTTACAAGTGTACTTGGACCAACCAAGTTATAAGTATATACGATTAGCTAAGTGTACTTGGATCAACCAAGCAGGCTTGTCAGGCCCATAGATCTATGACGTCACCAGGCTAGCAATAGTTAATGATTATACATGTATTCGACATTACATGGTAGCTACAATATTCAACTAATCACAACACACAAGTAAATTGCCATAAGTTTACAAGAATCAAACATTTACAAGTGCAATGATTAATAAGTAACATGTTTCACCCCAAAGTGTGAAAATATGAAAAAGGGGTATAGAAATACTCACATGAAATAAATAAGATGATGATAAGTTGATGATTGGATAATAAACAACGTTCCAACGAAAATCCTCACAAGGCACCTAAGTATAAGTACATTTACAGGATTTAAGTTTAATTATATAGATTTAACGTTTGGATAAAGACTAGTATTTTAAATAATTTTCTTTTTAAGACATGCCAAAATAATTGTTATTTGTTAACAATTGAAGATCGTTTATATTTCCTTAAATTATATATATATATATATATATATATATATATATATATTATATATATTGTTATTTAAAGGTGTAAATAAATTACAATGATCATAATTTAAAATGTTTATATACATTTTAAATAAAAATTTTTAGAACTTACTATTTTAAACGAAATTTTGGTAACAAGAGGTTCAATAATAATCTACTAATTATTAGTTTCGAATCATATTATTAGAATTTATTCAAACCATCTTTTCTCAAAATGTTTTATAAAATAAACATTTTTTTTAACTTAAAAAAATATTTCAGAATGTCTTTGAAGGGTTTTTAAAAATTTAGAATGTATAAAAGTAATTTTGATATATTTTAAGAATTTTCAGAAATTTAATTTAGGCTAGAAACTATAAAAAAAACAAATGGCAGAGGCCCGGTTCGAACCCGGGACCTCCTGCTCATGGTGGCCGCGTTTTACCAGTAAACCAAAGCCTCAGCTGCGATTTGATTTAGATTTAAAATCTTTTAAACATCAATAGCAATCCACCCCTATTTCATATAAACTCTAACTCGATCAACCCCAAAATTGACACTCAATTCGTGTTTGTTACCCAAATTAAGTATAGGGCTTTGCTTCCTTAACCGATTTCGAGTTCAAGGGTGTGATTAATTTACATTATTCAATTGAAGAAACGGTTTAGTGAAGTCAAAGTATGTCGCGGCTAAGTGAGAATCGATTCGGGGTGCAAACGTTGATGTTAATCAAATTAACTTTACAGGAAGCTTATAATGGTGATCTAGAAGCGAAACCCTCTATCAATTACAACCAAAACTGCTCGATATAGGGTCTTCGGGTGGTTGCAGGTCCGCGACCGAGGATGGGGGCCGATGGTGCTGGTTGTGCGTGTTTAAGTGAGATTGAAAACTAGGATCGATTGAAGACAGATATATGGTCGTGTATGTGAAGCTAATTCGATTATTGTAATGTATAGTGCGCGATTTGGCTGTAAAGGTGGCCGACAATGGTGAAAGCAATCGGGTTTTCAGCGATGGGAATGGGGGGTGGGGTTGGGTGTGTTTTGAAAGTTTACAAAAATTACATAATTGGTCCCCGATCTTTCAATCTTTTGTTATTTTACGTAAAAACGCTTATTGTGTGGTTTCAAAGTTAACAAAACACCCCTGGACCTTTAATTCCATTTTTTTTCTTAAAATTATTAATAGAAATATTATTATTATTATTATTATTATTATTATTAGCATTAGTATTATTGGCGTTATTATTATTATTATTATTATTATTATTGTTTTATTATTATTATTATATTATTATTATTATTATTATTATTATTATTTATTATTATTATTATTATTATTATTAACTTGCAGTGAAATACGAGATGTTACAATTTTAATCTAAAAAAATTAAATATTCTTATTAGTAATTAATGTGGTTATTTAATACGAGAGAGAAGTAGGAAAATTTTGATACGAATGAATGTGGTGTTGGCACATGTCCTCTTAGTTATCCTTTTTATTAGATTAAGTAGATATAAAAATAAACAAACAAACAAACAAACAAACCCAGTATATCCCACTTAAGAGTAGGGTCTGGGGGGTAGGTGGTGGCAAGTCTTTCCTCTATCCAGATAGATAAGTAGATATAAAAATATTGACAAAAATAACATAAAATGATTTAAAACATAAAAAATAATGATGAATACATATAACAAATAATAAAAAATATCTGATACAATAACATGACATATATAACAAAATAACCTGACGTATTAGACACAATGAACAAAATACAGTCTATTTTAAAATAATAAAATAACAAATGTCATTTTATGGTCCTTAATTTTTTAGATTAATAGCACCAACTTATTATTATTGCTTTAATATTTTATATCAACATAATAGTTGTTTGTCGTGCATCGTTGTACCATTTTAGAAAGTTAAATTGAGCTCAAATTCAATGTAACAAAGGAGAACATGGTTTTGTGGTGGCTTGGCTTGGCTCGGCTCCCACTCGTGTGGGTGGGCCACTCACTGCCTCTTCCATCTTCTCTATGGCCACACCCCCGGCTCGTTTATATCCACACACTATAACATCAATAATAATAAATGATAAATAACAATAATAATAATAATAATATTATTATTATTATCTTTTTATTTAGTTTTTAAAACCTCGTATCTATCCGTTCAATACCAAACTGATGCTTGCTTCTTAAGGAATATGATAAACCTATCACATACGATACAAAACTATAGTTGGTAAAATTTTAAAAAAGAATGAATATTATATAATACATAATATTTATTAACTTTTGTCCTATCTTTTATCAATCTAGTTTAATATACTTATTAAACTGTTCAATATTTTATTGTTATTGTAAATTACCCAATTTAGTGTCTATTTGTTATCTGTTCACTTAATCCCCATATATACCATCTTACTATTTTAATTCACATGCAGTATGTTATAATATAAATACTGTATTTTTAAAAAATATTGTTGACCAATAAAACTTATATCATAGGTTACGAGAAATGTTTATAATTGTCATTATGGCTGTAGCCTTGTGATAACAAACAATCGCTTCAATTCTTTATATTGGGGTTTGGGGGGGGGGGGGGTTGACTACTAAAAATTGTTGTAGATTTTTCAAAAAGATATGTATTTATAATTGAAATCAGCACGAAATACTTATAAAAAAAATACTAAACCAAACATTCAATACATGAGACGTCATTAAAACCAACTTATTTATACATAGACATGGGGGCCCTTGGTATTATTTATATGTTGCATGACACTCAATAAAAGGTTTGGGGTTTAAGTCTTATAATCGACTGAAATAAGCTTAAAAAGTACAGGAGTTCGGTGTTTAAAAATTGTACATTGACTAATATGCAAATAACTCCATTTTATTAGGGTTATTGGATTTAATAATTCCAACTTTCATTCATTGGTCGAGATTAATCGCAACTCAAGAAATGTTTGTAGACACTCCTAACTTTAAACTTATTTTCCTCCAATGATCCCTTATTAACTGAGAGTTAACACTCGTTAGTTTTTTTGATGAAATAAGACTAACTATGATCCCTTATTAACTGAGAGTTAACACTCGTTAGTTTTTTTGATGAAATGAGACTAACTTTGAGTCAATTTTCAACTCTAGCACCACCTAGTCTCAGTTAGGTCTGTTTTCCATTATCTAACCTCCATCATCACCTGAAATCTAGCTCCAACGAGTTCGGTGGTTCAAATCAGGAGGTGGCGATTGACGATTTTTGGGTGCGGAAGTTTTAAATTGACGGACCCGATGATATATTTCAATTTTTTGTTTAGTGTTTTGGCCATAAAAACGATCACACGTCATCAAAATACTAACGGGGTTAACTCTCGGTTAGTAAGGGTCGTTGTAGGAAAATAAACTTAAAGTTGGAAGTATTTGCAAACATTTAATGAGTTGGGATTAATCCCGACCAATAAATAAAACTTGAGATTATTAAAATCCAATAACCCATTTTTTATTAACATTTACGATAAAAGTTGTTCGTTTCATTTGGTCTAACCCACTTATGATCCAGACCAAATTAGATGGTAAAGAAGATAAATAGATAACAGAGCTCAACCAAATTTTCGGTCATTGGAAGTATTTTTACCAATTCTTTCTCGGTTAATTGGTTTTTAGCATAGACTCGGTTCGGTTATCATTAATGTAGGTGCATAATATACTCATATAAATTTGTTTCACAAAAGTGAAAAGTGATTCAAAATCAGAGCCAGCTTGAACAAAATGCTTCAAGTTTATCACGTGTACAGCACACGAAGCACTCAGATTAGCTAAGGCCAATAACACAAGTCACCCTTGCAGACATCTAGGTAGAGGTGTACAAAAAAAACTGGTTTAAAAAAAAGCCGAACCGGTTTGAGTCAAACCGGTTCCTAAACCAACCTGAATCGACGGATTGTATACGGGTTTGTAAACCGGGATAAAAACCGGTAAACCGGTTTGAGCGACTTGAGCATTCTTGATGAAAAACCGGTTTGAGCGACTTGAGCATTCTTGATGAAAAACCGGTTTGAGCGACTTGAGCATTCTTGATGAAAAACCGGTTTGAAACGGAACCGGTCTAGAAAAAAGGTTTTTATGTATTAAACAACCCGGTCCGGTTTAAAAACCGAACCGATTTGGCAAAAAAAAACGGTTTGTACACCTCTATCGTGGGGGGGGGGGGGTGCACGACATGCAGCAGCATCTCCACTATGTGTGTGTATGGATCGGTTTTAACCTAAATAGAAACAAAAAACCGATATTCTGGTTTCTAGGTTTTTAAAACCGTTCGGTTTTGGTTTTTGCGGTTTTTAGTTTTCGGTTTTCACTTTGATTTCGGTTCGGTTTCAGGGCTTTTCGGTTTTACCATTTGGGCTTCGAGTTTTTATAGAAAAATTGGTCCAAATTAATGAATATAAACTAAAGTCTTTAGTCTTACAACCTTTTATTGATATTAATATATAATCAACATATTCTTATAAATTACTTGACATTAAAATGAATTACAATTAATAATATACAATAACAAAAAGTTTAATAAAACGTTTTAATTTATCAATTCAAACAAAAAAAGTTTAAATATTTATCTATATGTGAAAAAGCAAATCGATGAACAGTGATCAGCACTTGCGTGACAAATGCTGTTTGGGTTATATTATTCTTGAAATCTAAATATTTAAAAAAATAGATAAGATAAGTTAAATAAGTAAGTAATATGCTAATCATGTTTATAAGTGTATGAATACACCTCTAAATTTAAAAGTTAGGCTTGTATGGTTTCGGTTCTGTTTTTTCGGCTTTTGTTACAAGCAAAACCGAAATCAAAAAGAAAAAATCGGATTTTAAAAATCATCAAACTAAAACGTCGGTTTCTTATTGGTTTCGGTTATTTTGATTTAGTTTCGTCGATTATTTCGGTTACGATTCGATTATTATGGTTTATTCCACATCCCAAATCTCCACCCTTGTTGTGAGCACGAAAAATGAATTTTTACTATGAATATCCACCACACTCATCAAATTTGTGGCACAATTTTATTTTTTTGAATTAAATATTACAAGTAAAACGTGAGTTTAGATTTTCTTTTAAAAATTAAATACTACTAGTTGAAGTCTGCCTCGCGCGTTGCGCGAGTATTTTAAAACCGATAATCACCAGTACAACACTAGTTTCAGCTCTTGGCTCAGATTCGGCTTCTCATTATGGCTGCGAACCAAACGTGGTTGCCACGCCAAAACAACGGATTTTTTTTGAAATCATCACAGCCAACGAATTGAAGCCAACACGATGCAGCACAACGACAAACATAGGTTTGGTTCAGACCTGGTCATTGCTTCTAGCTGCAAACCATCTACCAATGGGTAAAGATTCCCATTGCTTCTAGCTGCAGACCATCTAGCTGCAGAGCATCTACCAGTTTCTTTTTAAGCTATTTTCTATATTTACATGTTTGACCGTTAAATGGGTAAAGATTCCCACCTTTATAATTACGAAAATGACACAAAGACAATGGAACACCCGAGTAAGACAACTTACCTAAGGAATTATCTTCTGTATTCCAGTAGTGGTACGGGTAAGGAAAGATTGCTGTATGTGGCTGGAAATGATAAAAGAGGTAAAGTCATTAATAGCACAATCCATTAGTAATTCTTGTGGTAATTAACATTTTCAGCATTGTGTTAAGCACCCAAAAGTGAAATATACAACCTAATAGAATGATATAATAAATCAGCTTACCCAACAGAGAAGCAATTTTTGTTGAGTGTCTCTCATAAGAAAGTCAAGAGCAGATTCCATATTGTACCTGTACGAAGTTCATAAAAAGCAAACAACAATCAAAGTCAGCAACTTGTTGAGTAGCATAAAAAAATAAGTAGAGGTCGCAGGATGCCAAGATACATGGTTCAGGTAGGGTCAAAACAGGTTCAGGTTGAAAACGATCTTTCTTAGTATGGGTCAGGTTGGGTTTATCAAAAGCAGGTTTTTGTTCCTTATTAAATCGTTTATAAGTTTAGACTTATAACTAATTAAGTATTAAATGTAGTCTGTAAGCAAGACTTTCAATCCGTTTTTAACCTGTTTGACTTTGACCCGCTACCCTTTTAAGTAGTTTTTAGACAAATTTGAGAAAAATCACAGGCCACATCATCACAGTAAGAATCTAAACCTGCTAGCAGCTCCATACTGCAGACCATCTAGCTGCAGAGCATCTACCAGTTTCTTTTTAAGCTATTTTCTATATTTACATGTTTGACCGTTAAATGGGTAAAGATTCCCACCTTTATAATTACGAAAATGACACAAAGACAATGGAACACCCGAGTAAGACAACTTACCTAAGGAATTATCTTCTGTATTCCAGTAGTGGTACGGGTAAAGAAAGATTGCTGTATGTGGCTGGAAATGATAAAAGAGGTAAAGTCATTAATAGCACAATCCATTAGTAATTCTTGTGGTAATTAACATTTTCAGCATTGTGTTAAGCACCCAAAAGTGAAATATACAACCTAATAGAATGATATAATAAATCAGCTTACCCAACAGAGAAGCAATTTTTGTTGAGTGTCTCTCATAAGAAAGTCAAGAGCAGATTCCATATTGTACCTGTACGAAGTTCATAAAAAGCAAACAACAATCAAAGTCAGCAACTTGTTGAGTAGCATAAAAAAATAAGTAGAGGTCGCAGGATGCCAAGATACATGGTTCAGGTAGGGTCAAAACAGGTTCAGGTTGAAAACGATCTTTCTTAGTATGGGTCAGGTTGGGTTTATCAAAAGCAGGTTTTTGTTCCTTATTAAATCGTTTATAAGTTTAGACTTATAACTAATTAAGTCAACCACAAACACCCAAATCAGTATCACATTCAAGAACAAATCAAAAACCCAAAACAGTATCATATGCCAGAGGATCATAATCACAGGACATAATGAAATAATCAAACATGCAGATTGCCCTAATACTGGAATCAATACTCCATTTGCTCCATATTATGCTCCGGATATGGTTCAGGACACAGATATGTAGAAGTCAACACAATACACCAAACAAAAACTGTCAGATTCATCTCAAAAACAAACACGCAGCTTGATCAGCAGCTGGATAACCACTAATTGCAAACCCTAGCCACCAATTCCAATCAAAATCGAACAAATTAACAACAATTGAAGCATAATTAGACAGTAGTAGCAACATACACAATCGAACAAAGGCAACCCTAACTCAAACAAAGTAAGAGCTCATCAAATGCGTGAGACCACAACACCAAATTCGACAAATAGACCGGACAAAAATCACATGCAGATCCAAAGAAGAATTACCACATTCCACAAAACATAAACAGAGGAGACACAGAGCCATCAACGCCATAACAATCCAACAACAAAGACAGAGCAAAAGAGGGAACACCACCAACCTGCAAATCAGAGAGGAAAGCAAGCAGAGATTCGAGCGGCGGCTGCAAGCAACACCGCCACCGCCACCGCCACACAGCCACCGCCACACAGCCACCGCCATACCAACACCAACACCAACACGTCCACCACCACAATCGGAGCGCCAGTTCGATTTGGAAGAGGGATTCTGCTGCCATTTTACCCGAAAACTCCGATTCATCGCCACAATCAACAAAATTCAGCAAATACGAAACAAAACCCACAAATTTACAGTCACAGATCTGACAATCGAAGTAGAATGCTTCAAAATTCGGGGCGAAAACAGCGGGGCGGTGGCGGCAGCGAGCGGCGGTCAGCGAGCGACGGTGGCGGCAGCAAACAAAACCCACAAATTTACAGTCACAGATCTGACAATCAAAGTAGAATGCTTCAAAATTCGGGGCGAAAACAGCGGGGCGGTGGCGGCAGCGACCGGCGGTCAGCGAGCGACGGTGGTGGCAGCGAGCGGCGGTGGCGGTGGCGTCGACGAGGGTGACGATGGAGCAGAGAAGGCGGGGGTGGGTCCTGTAGATACTATTCATTTACTATTCACCAACTTGGTTTTTAAATATATAGGGTAACTAGTTATCAGTGAAAATTCAAAT
Source organism: Flaveria linearis (assembly GCA_024085815.1). Classification (NCBI taxonomy): domain Eukaryota; kingdom Viridiplantae; phylum Streptophyta; class Magnoliopsida; order Asterales; family Asteraceae; genus Flaveria; species Flaveria linearis. Next base: position 65,654,454 of record CM044014.1, on the reverse strand, counting down.
TATCCGTTAAATTAATAATTGAATTAAAATTAAAAAAGTGAATGTAACAAAATTAAAGACGCTCATGTAATATTAAGATGACAAAAAGATCAAGTAAATTGAAGGATGATCTGTGAGTATTCGTGACACATGATCTTAGTAGGAACCTATACACATCAAGATGACTAGGGGTGTACAAACCAGTTTTTTTCTGAACCGGTTTTGTTTTTAAACAGGACTCGTTTTTTTCTAATATGGACGAACCATTTTTTTTCAAACCGATTTTTCATCGAAAATTCTTAAACCGCTCAAATCGGTTTGAAACGGTTTGAAAACCGCTTTTTTTAGAAAAATCGGTTTTTATACCGGTTTAACCCGTATACAAACCGCTGGTTCGGGTCGGGTTAGAAAACCAATTTGGCTCAAACCGTTTTTTTTTCAAACTGGTTTGGATTTTTTTTTCAAACCGGTTTTTTTATACAACTCTAACAAGATGAGCTTATGCTAGGCACTGTCACACCCCGACCAAAGCGGCGAAACATGTCGGGGCGCGACTATGATTGTTCAAATGCACAAGACACTATTAAAGTGATAATATTTAATCAACTCATTCATTTCACAACATGTTCTTACAAATACAAGAAAATAAATAGTTCTTAACTAATAACCTAACGGTCCAAAATATAATAACGTCTTTAAATCTTCAATCAACCGACAATCAAACCTGTAGCATTGCATAAAATATATTTTGTCAACATGTATGTTGGTGAGCAATTTCATGACTTTATAAATATAATATAAGGCGAAATCCACAACTCAAATATGTGAAATCGTAAATAAAAGCGACAATTGAGGTATATAAATCATAAATAAATGAGGCTCCTTTCTAATAGATATAATTACCATATTACAAGGAATAGCGTATGATCATACTTATTGAGGATGTGGATGAGGATAACCAACTAAAAACAATAAACATTTAGCAATTAATCATATGAGGCATATAACATACAATTGGACAATTATTCTAATCAACACATAACTTAGAGCTTATAGTTTGAGGATCTAAGTATTAAATCATTTTCGTTTGAGTAAGTATGTTTGCTACCCCCAAAGTATAGAAAAGAAAACGGGGATGAAATTACTCACATGAAAAGAAAGGTGTCGTTGATGAACAAACTTAGAATAAAATTCTCAAGTAAGCGGATCCGACAGTTTAACGTGCGTGTCCTAAATTGAAAGATCTTGAGTAAGTTTTGAGTCTTGAAGATGGAATATAAATGGTATAAAAGTTCATAAAAATAAGGCTTGGGTTTTCGGAAGTTTTAGTTATATTTCACAAAAGTGTGTTTAAATAGAGTAAGGATGAAATAAGTTTTATAAGAAACCGGGTCCTTGATGTTTATTTTTACTCAACCTTTGTTAAGTTTTACATAAGGGAGTTGGTTTAGTGCTAGTGTGCACGATCCCGCTAATGTAAGCATCAAGATCCGACCTACACTCTCTTAAACCTGAGTTTGAGACTTTAATAAAAAAATCGCTTAAACCCGATCCTAGTATAAAATCAAGTTTGGTTCCGTCATACCATAATCTTAAAAGTATAAGTAATATAAAGTGAAACATAAGTTAAAAAAAAAGTTAAGAAAGATTTTTGGTGGTTTGAATGGTGACTGGCTCGTTAAGACGAGAATTTCGACTTTTACACGGTTTTTACCCGAAACTTGGGTTCAAGCCAAGATTTGTTCTACACTTCCAAAATCTTAAGTAATATGAGTAATATAAAGTAAAAAAATAACTAAAATGATAGGTTGAACTTTTGGTGGTTTGAACATTGACTAACTCGTTAAAACGGGTGTTCGGTTTTACTCGGTTTTTACCTGAAACTTGGGTTCAAGCCAAGATTTGTTCTACACATCTATATCAATCATATAATAACTAAAATATAAAGAAAAACTTAGATCTAAAATGTTTGATGTAACATGGTTGCTTAAAAGTTATTTAAAGTGCTTAAACGAGCGTTCGGTTTGGTTCGGTCCTTGACTCGGTATGAACCCGAGGATGGTTACCACATGTCCAAAACCATAGAACTAAAAATAAGATAAAAGTTCCAGATCTAAACTCAAACATGAAAGTTAAGCGAGTAAACTTCCCGAAAACGACCCAAACGAGTCTAAAATGCATAAATATGTGTTTGAATGCCCACACGCCTTAAATAAAGATGAAAATAGTTTTGTCAACATAAAATAACTTAGAAAAAATGAAAGTATCCAAAAACACATACCCGAAATGGTTTGAAATGCAAGATTCGGTTCCGTTGACTTTTTAAAGTCAAACTTAAGCAAAACTAGCTAGAACAACTTGCAAGATCAAAAATTTGGAAGAAGAGGATGAAAATGTGCAGGTGAAATGGTTGAGAATAAGTGGTATTTATAGGGAATGATTAGGGTTTGAGGGAATAGGTAATGCGTTTGTCCGGTGGGTAAAAGGGTGCACTTTGATTCTTTTATTTAAAATTAATTTTGATTTAAATAAATTATGACCAGGTATAAAAACATGTTTGGAGGGTTCTAGAATAATTATGGGTTAGGTCTTGGTTGATTTGGATGGTTAAAATACGAGTCCGGGCCTTAAATGAGCTTAAACGAATCGAAAACGTTAAAAAAACTGATTTTGCTGAAACGAACTGTGGGCCACGCCACGACAAGTATGAAACATGATTACAACATAAAATCCATCTTTTTATTAATATCCAAAGATCCGAAGACCAAAACGAGTCGGGTTTACACTACAGAATAACAAATACAAAGCTAACCGAAAATGACGAATGTCACAGTATTCCCTACTTTTGGAAATTTCGTCCCGAAATTAGGAAGAAGCTATGATGAATGATGTGGATACTTTTCCTTCATGCCGTCTTCTCTTTCCTAAGTAAATTCGGCACCACGTCTTGATTCCCAGCGAACTTTCACTAACCGAATGCGGCTTCGTTTGGTTCGTTTCTCGTTGCGATCCATAATTTCTACGGGTATTTCAACAAATTGCATTGTCTCATCGATATGTACTTCGTCGAGTGTATATAGAGATTACCCTCGGCTAAGTATTTCTTGAGGTTTGAGACATGAAAGGTAGGATGAACACCGGGAAGTTCTTTCGGTAAATCGAGTCTATAAGCCACTTTTCCAATCCTTTCGAGGATCTTGAATGGGCCTATGAAACGAGGAGCTATTTTTCCTTTATTTCCAAAACGGACTACCCTCTTCTAAGGAGATACTTTGAGAAGGACAAGGTTGTCGACGTGAAATTCTAGAGGCTTTCGTCGTTTATCGGCATAACTCTTTTGACGACTTCTAGCGGCGAGTAGATTCTTGCGGATTTGATCGATACGATCGGTAGTGTCTTGAACCATCTCAGGACCAGTGATTTGGGTTTCCCCAATCTCGTTCCAACAAATCGGAGAACGACGCTTGCAACCCTAGAGAGCTTTAAATGGAGCCATACCAATGCTAGAATGGAAACTATTGTTGTAAAAGAACTCAATAAGCGGAATATGAGAGTCCCAATTTCCACCAAAGTTGAGTACGCATGATCGAAGCATATCCTCAAGGGTTTGGATTGTACGTTCGGATTGGCCATCGGTTTGAGGGTGATAAGCGGTACTAGGGTCAAGGCGAGTACCTAAAGCATTTTGAAGTGATTTCCAAAAATGAGATGTGAAACGACCATCACGATCGGAGATGATGATCACTGGCATACCATGGCGGGACACGATTTCTCGGACATAGATTTGAGCTAGTTGTTCCATGGAGAACTTTTCTCGGATCGGAATGAAGTGAGTTGATTTGGTCAATCGATCGATGATTACCCAAATACTATCATTTTGGTTTCGGGTATTTGGAAGCCTAGTGATAAAATCCATGGCAATTTCTTCCCATTTCCAAATAGGAATCGGGGGTTGCTCGAGTAAATCGAAAGGTCTTTGATGCTTGACTTTAACCTTTGAGCATGTAAGACATTTTGAAACGTAAAGTGCCACATCTTTTTTCATACCGGGCCACCAATAAACGGAACGAAGATCGAATTACATTTTATCTGCACTGGGATGCACAGAATAACGTGACTTATGAGCCTCGTCAAGAATGAAAGTACGAAGTTCGTCACGTTCGGGAACCCATAAACGATTGAGGAAGTAAAGTAAGCCATCGGGTTTTGTTTTGAGTTGAAGCTCGGCTCCACACGACATTTCGTCGTACATGTTACCTTCATCAACGGAGGTGCATTGGGCTCGATAAAAGCGGTTTTGAAGATTGGTTTGGATGAAGATGCTATGAAGTAGAATGGATTTGACATTAACTTTTCGACGAAGGGCATCGGCCACTACATTCGCTTTACCGGGATGGTAGCGAATTTCGCAATCGTAGTCACTAAGTAGTTCGGCCTATCGCCGTTGTCTCATGTTGAGATCTTTTTGGTCGAAAATGTGTTGAAGACTCTTATGATCGGTGAATACTACACATTTTGTACCATAAAGATTGTGTCTTCAGATTTTTAAAGCGAAAACGACGACACCAAGTTCAAGATCGTGAGTCGTGTAATTTTTCTCGTGAACTTTAAGTTGTCTTGAGGCATAAGCGATAACTTGACCTCGTTGCATGAGAACGCAACCGTGACCTTGGTTGGATGCATCACAAAATACCACAAAATCGTCGTTTCCTTCAGGGAGGGCTAAGATAGGAGCATTGCAAAGCATATGCTTTAGAGTTTGGAAAGCTTCTTCTTGTTTCGGTCCCCATTCATAAGATTTTCCCTTATGAGTTAATGCGGTGAGGGGTAACGTGATTTTGTAGAAGTTTAGAATGAAACGCCGATAATACCCGGCCAAACCAAGGAAGGATCGAACTTCGGTAGGTGTGGATGGAGTCTTCCAATCTTTTACGGCCTCAATTTTAGCGGGATCAACATGAATACCTTTATCGTTAACGATGTGACCCAAAAATTGAACTTCCCTTAGCCAAAAGTCACATTTCAAAAATTTGGCATAAAGTTGTTCTTTTCTTAGGAGATCGAGAATGGAACGTAAATGATGCTCATGGTCGGCTTCGGTTTTAGAAAAGATGAGGATATCGTCAATAAAGACAATTACAAATTTATCCAAAAATGGTTTGCAAACATGGTTCATGAGGTCCATGAATACTGTGGGTGCATTGGTTAATCCAAATGGCATAACCATGAACTCGTAATGTCCATACCACGTACGAAAAGTAGTTTTAGGAATGTCATCTTCGTGAACACGCAATTGATGATAACCCGATCGAAGATCGATTTTGGAGAAGCAAGTTGCACCTTGGAGTTGATCGAAGAGGTCGTCGATTCGAGACAAAGGGTAACGATTTTTATGGTGAGTTTGTTGAGCTCACGGTAGTCGATACACATGCGAAACGAGCCATCTTTCTTTTTCACGAAGAGAACGGGTGCACCCCAAGGAGATGAGCTTGGACGGATAAAACCCTTATCGGAGAGTTCTTGGAGTTGGTTTGACAATTCTTGCATTTCCAAAAGAGCTAAACGATAGGGAGCCTTAGCTACGGGAGTTTCTCCGGGCACAAGTTCGATTAAAAATTTGACGGGACGGATGGGTGGAAGACCGGAGATGTCTTCAGGAAAACGTTAGGAAAATCACGAACAACGGGAATGTCTTGAATTTTCCTTTCATCGAGGTCTTTTGCCACCGCTTGAGCTAGGAACGGAACGTACTTTTGGCGTACGTACTTTGAGATTGAGAGCACTACATGAGGTTTAGCTTTTTAGGAGACGTTTTGCCAAAGATTTTGAGAATTTTACCGTTGGTGAGTGGAATTCGAATAAACTTATCATAGCAAACAATTTCGGCACGATGCAATGCTAAGCAATCCATGCCTACTATGATGTCGAAACTTCCTATTTGCATCGGGATGAGGTCAATCGAGAATTTACATTTGCAAAGAGGTGAGGATGCAATCACGGATAACCGAATCGATAGTGATAGAACTACCATTGGCGACTTCGACAGAAAAAGGTCGAGAAAGTTTAGTACGGGGTACGGTAAGGGTTGATTCAAATTTAAATGAAATAAAACTCCTATCAGCTCCGGTATCGAATAAAATCGAAGCTAAATGCTCATTAACTAAAAACATACCGTTCACCACGTCGTTGGCATCTTGGGCTTGGTTGACATTCATCATAAAAGCACGCCCTTGGTTGTCATGGGTAACTTGCGGAGCTTGCGAAGGCGGGGGAGGAGGAGCTTGAATTGCTTGGAGTGGTTGAACCGGAGGAGCAATGAGTTGTGGGACTTGAGGTTGGTAGGTTTGCAATTGGTAGGCTTGAGTTGTGTAGTAAGGTACGGGCATGATTTAGGCTTGATTTGCAAAAGTGAATCGGGGACAAGCATTGCGAAAGTGATTCGGGTCTCCACAATGGAAACAAGCTCTCGGTTGAGGAGGAGTTTGAGCAAAAGGTGTAACATCTCGTAATTTTATTAAATTAAATGTTAACTTTGTTAATAATAATAAACTGTAATAATAATGATAACAATAATAATAATATAAATAAAGATAATAATAATTATAATAATTTATAGAAGTTATGAAAGTTAAGAAAATGTTTAAAACCTAAACTAATTAAGTTATGGAGGTTGGTTTTGCCACTTTGGAAACTTTAAAACAAAGTTTAAGCATAAAATAATAAAATCAGAACCCACAGGGAATATTTGTGTAAATCTATTAAAAACCAAAATGAAACCTCTCCCCCTCTCGGTTTTCCGGTCATCTCGCCGGCCAAACTCCGGCGGCCCTCCGGCAACCCCAAAACCCACCGGAAACTTTGAGATATAACCCAAAATCGACCCAACCGGTTCGCGGAGATGATCCGAACTCGAACCCACGATTAATTGGTCATTATACTCGGTATTAAAGAGGATTGATTCGAAATCAATATCACAATCGGTTCATAACCGTTTATCGTATGCATTGGGTTAATTAATCAAATAAAACGAATAGAAACGTTCGGATAATCAATTCCAAACTTAACACATAGTTTAATTTGAGTTAATCCAGCGATTAAACCAATTACAGTAACCGAAATAATCAAACAACATCAAAAGCTCGTTCGATACCTTAACGTACAAATTAAACCTATATAACAGAGGGGAATCATCCCATTTGATCCCTTTAAATTCTGAATACATTCAAGTGCTCGAAAAATCCACTACAAGTTCAAATTTGAATCCTCTGTTCATCGTGTGAAGAACCGAGCCTAAATCAAGCTTAATCGTCTCTGTTCGTTTGTAATCAAGTGAGTAAAACACATGTTTATGCACGATTTTACATGAGGAATCAAAGCCCCATGTTTATTTCAGAAACCTTGTTCGAATTGGTGATCAATTTGGGCGATGTTAAATTAGGGTTCATAAGGGAATTGGGGGTTTTCTGAGTTTGTGTTTTTAAACAATTAAAAATCATTCTTAACACGGCCACGACCCATAGCTCACTGGTTAGTCACTTGAATTCTCACCTTGAGGTATCGGGTTCGAACCCGGGCACCCTCAAAGTATTTTTTGGGCTTTTCAGCCTTTAAAAAATTATAAGAAAATTTTTAAATATTATAAAAATCAGGTTTATAAACTTTGTTATTCTAAAAGTTACCTAATTATTTTCTGAAAAATTATTTCTTTAACAACCTTAATTTTTTTTATATAAAGTATTATTTACAAATATTATAAATAGTTATTTTTATGAAAATAGGCTTTAAATAATAATATAAAATCATTAAATTATTATTGGACACTAGTACTTTTAGTTATGTAATATTCAAGATAATTACAATCATATATATTTATTCACAAATTACTTGTAAACGTCATTTTGGGTTATTTATTTATAAAATGTACTTTAGATAAAAACTTAAGCTAATAAATCATTATTGGTCAATACGTTATTTTATCATAGATAAATCATGTTTATTGCTAAGGATTATGAAAATTTATTTACATTTTATTATGCATAGTTTCTTTTATATATTACAACACTTAAACGGTATAATTCTTTTTATTGAATCAAAATATAAATAATTACGTTATATAAATTTATTTACATATCAAAACCCAACAATTCTATTGAAACCCTAATTCCTCGTTAGAACGTTAATCTTATTATTAACCCTACTCTTGTAACATATACGTTTAGGTGCCGTGTAAAGGAATACATGGGAATATCGTTTAATCTTTATTATCATTTTATAATACATACATCAGGTGAGTATTTCTATACCCTTTTTCATATTTTTACACTTTGGGATGAAACATGTTACATTATAAACATTGCACTTGTAAACACGTTTGATTCTTGTAAACTTATGGCATTTCACCTGTATGTTGTGGTTAGTTGACCTTTGTAGCTACCATGTAATGTCGAATATATGTACAATCATTAACTATTGCTAGCCTGGCGACATCATAGATCTATGGGCCTGACAAGCCTGCTTGGTTAATCCAAGTACACTTAGCTAATCGTATATACTTTTAAACATTTGAGACTTGTAAACATCTGTCAAGGTTTGATTGTGCATTCTGTCTTACATCCCTAGTTACTTTGTTCTCTAACTTACAAGATGAATTGCCATCTTTTATATACTTATGTATTGAAAACTATGAAAATCTCAGCAACATTATTGTTGACCTTTTATTTTTAACATGTTTCAGGAAATACTCAAATATGATTACTACTCTTTGAAGCTTATCACAACTAGGATTGGACCTAGTGAATTAAATGGATGAACTTGTCACATTTAACTTTTATACATGATGTTATATTTGTTTGAGATTTATGCTTGTAACGTTGTAATTGAAACTTATGATTAATATATTTTGAATTTATTAACAGCGTTATGTGGCTGTGAACGATCTTAACTCTCACACCTCGACGTTTCCGCCGTCAAGGTTGGGGTGTGACAAAAGGCATGGGTCGGTTTTGAGGATTATGCGGAACAAACCTTGGTAGAGTGGTTTGTCCATGGGAGGCTTCACGACACACATTGCTAAGGTAACCGAAACGATTGCAATTTGAGCATTGACGACAAGCGGAGTAAGATGGGTGGTGGCGTTGACAAGTGTTGCATAAAGGATGGGGACCGGTGTAAGGTTTTAGATTTTGGGAAGCTTGAGATTGAGATTGGGTTTTAGATTTTGGGAAGCTTGAGATTGAGATTGGGGTTGAGTTGGGTGAGTGACGGCAATGTTTCGATGGTTCGGTTTATGCTTCTTTTTAGAGTGGTGAGATGAGTTGGAGTAATTGATGGATTGGGGTTGGGATTCAACTTTGGAGCTTGGAGCTGGATCGGTGGTGGCCTTGATATTTGGTTTCTTGGAATCCTTTCGGGATAAAGTCCCCGCTTTAACATGGTTCTCCGAAAGGGTGGCGGTAAGAGTGATCGCATCATTGAGCGTTTGTGGCTTGCTACTCATGACGGAATCTCGGATTTGCATAGGCAAACCCGAAACGTACTTGCCGATTGCCCTCTCGAGTGGGGTAACCAAATGGGGCACTAGAAGGCTAAGCTCGTGGAAGCGGTTTGAGTAAGCATAGTTGTTACCGCTATCTTGTTTAAGATCCCAAAATTCGGCCTCCAAATTTTGAATTTCATGCTTAGGGCAAAACTTTTTGAGCATGATGTCCTTCAATTCATCCCAAGGGAAAGTCATAGCGACTTCCACTCCCTTGGCATTCATGATGCTATTCCACCACCTTAGGGCAGTTAGCTCGAACACACTTGATGCGAAAGTGGTTCGCTTGGCCTCTGGGTATTCACAATGCAAGAACACACTTTCCATGCGTTCAAACCATTGGAGGAGCGTGGTAGCACACTCCTCACCCACAAATTTCGGTGGATTGGCGCCCGTAAACTGTTTGTAAGTAAAGGTAGCATGAGCGGGTGTGGCTTAAGTAGCAACAGGTTGCGGTTGGATGGCTTGAATTTGAGCAACAAGGGTGGGGAGTACAGCGGCCATTTGAGTTGTAACCAATTCGGCTATCTTAAGGTCGGAGCTCTTGGGGTGACGAGTTCGACGTGTTTGATGAGCTTGGCGATGAAGGGGAGACATTCTAAAAATAATAAAAGTGAGACAATATGAGATTTTGGGTAACTAGTGCAAATATGAGGATAATTAACATAAATATTAGATTGTAGTGAAATATTTTGTGAACCTTATAATAAAAAAAAAATTTTAACACATAAAAATATTTGAAATTTGAAACGCTAAGATTTGAGACGGGAAATACATGCATGAATCACCATGACTTGTTGTCCCGACAGTAATCTTGCCGAAAAACGAGGGAATGCGGGGAGTCGAAACATTGCGTGAATTACCGCGTCTTTCACGTTTCAACAAAGATCATAATAATGTGATAAATGAGAAGTCAAAAACACTAGTCCATGTATCACCGTGGCTTTCATGATTCAACTTAAAACAAAACGAAATCGAGGGAAGGATCAAAACATTAGTCCACGTATCACCGTGGCTTTCATATTTTAATCCAAAACTATTAATGGAGGTAACCGGAACAGTTACGGCGACTGCTTAAAGTTAGCAACCCATATAACGCGCATTCGCTTTGGCCTATAAGGTCAAACACCTTGACTTGAACCTTCCAGGTAAGTAAATCGCGTTTGATTCTCGGAATCGTTTTGCCAAAGGTTCACATATAGGTATTTTCCCTCTTCCAGTTAGTACGAACCCGTTATAATATCACACTTTAAGGAGATGAGAAATATCAAAAAAATTGGGACCTAAACTCCAATGTTGAGACAATAATTTATTTGTTTATTTATTATTATATTTTTTTGAGGTAAGGTAAGGATACTTTGGATTTCTATGAGAGTGTGTGTGTGTACATGAGGGTAAATGAAACAAATAAGTAAATAAAGGCAAATAAACAATCAAGTAGGGTAACACGTATAGGCAACATGTTTTGGGACCCTAAAGCATAAACTATACTAGGTTGTTACGTCTAACCACCTATCCTATAGTCATGGCTTTGATATCAATCTGTCACACCCCGACCAAAGCGGCGGAACATGCCGGGGCGCGACTATGATTGTTCAAATGCACACGACACTATTAAAGTGATAATATTTAATCAACTCATTCATTTCACAATATGTTCTTACAAATACAAGAAAATACATAGTTCTTAACTAATAACCTAACGGTCCAAAATATAATAACGTCTTTAAATCTTCAATCAACCGACAATCAAACCTGTAGCATTGCATAAAATATATTTTGTCAACATGTATGTTGGTGAGCAATTCCATGACTTTATAAATATAATATAAGGCAAAATCCACAACTCAAATATGTGAAACCATAAATAAAAGCGACAATTGAGGTGTATAAATCATAAATAAATGAGACTCCTTTCTAATAGATATAATTACCATACTACAAGGAGGAGCGTATGATCATACTTATTGAGGATGAGATTGAGGATAACCAACTAAAAGCAATAAACATTTAGCAATTAATCATATGAGGTATATAACATACAATTGGACAATTATTCTAAGCAACACATAACTTAGAGCTTGTGGTTTGAGGATCTAAGTGTTAAATCGTTTTCGTTTGAGTAAGTATGCTTGCTACTCCCAAAGTATAGAAAAGAAAACGGTGATGAAATTACTCACATGAAAGAAAGGTGACGTTGATGAACAAACTTAGAATAAAATTCTCAAGTAAGCGAGCCCGACGGTTTAACGTGCGTGTCCTAAATTGAAAGATCTTGAGTAAGTTTTGAGTCTTGAAGATGGAATATAAATGGTATAAAAGTTCATAAAAATAAGGCTTGGGTTTTCGGAAGTTTTAGTTATATTTTACAAAAGTGTGTTTAAATAGAGTAAGGATGAAATGAGTTTTATAAGAAACCGGGTCCTTGATGTTTATTTTTACTCAACCTTTGTTAAGTTTTACATAAGGGAGTTGGTTTAGTGCTAGTGTGCACGATCCCGCTAATGTAAGCATCAAGATCCGACCTACACTCTCTTAAACCTGAGTTTGAGACTTTAATAAAAAAATTCGCTTAAACCCGATCCTAGTATAAAATCAAGTTTGGTTCCGTCATACCATAATCTTAAAAGTATAAGTAATATAAAGTGAAACATAAGTTAAAAAAAATTAAGAAAGATTTTTGGTGGTTTGAATGGTGACTGGCTCGTTAAGACGAGAATTTCGACTTTTACACGGTTTTTACCCGAAACTTGGGTTCAAGCCAAGATTTGTTCTACACTTCCAAAATCTTAAGTAATATGAGTAATATAAAGTAAAGAAAATAACTAAAACGATAGGTTGAACTTTTGGTGGTTTGAACATTGATTAACTCGTTAAAACGGGTGTTCGGTTTTACTTGATTTTTACCTGAAACTTGGGTTCAAGCCAAGATTTGTCCTACACCTCAATATCAACCATATAATAACTAAAATATAAAGAAAAATTCAGATCTAAAGTGTTTGATGTAACATGGTTGCTTAAAAGTTATTTAAAATGCTTAAACGAGCGTTCGGTTTGGTTCGGTCCTTGACTCAGTATGAACCCAAGGATGGTTACCACATGTCCAAAATCATAGAACTAAAAATAAGATAAAAGTTCCAGATCTAAACTCAAACATGAAAGTTAAGCGAGTAAACTTCCCGAAAACGACCCAAACGGGTCTAAAATGCATAAATATGTGTTTGAATGCCCACAAGCCTTAAATAAAGATGAAAATGGTTTTGTCAACATAAAATAACTTAGAAAAACTGAAAGTATCCAAAAACACATACCCGAAATGGTTTGAAATGCAAGATTCGGTTCCGTTGACTTTTTAAAGTCAAACTTAAGCAAAACTAGCTAAAACAACTTGCAAGATCAAAAATTTGGGAGAAGAAGATGAAAATGTGCAGGTGAAATGGTTGAAAATAAGTGGTATTTATAGGGAATGATTAGGGTTTGAGGGAATGAGTAATGCGTTTGTCCGGTGGGTAAAAGGGTGTACTTTGAGTCTTTTATTTAAAATTAATTTTGATTTAAATAAATTATGACCAGGTATAAAAACATGTTTGGAGGGTTCTAGAATAATTATGGGTTAGGTCTTGGTTGATTTGGATGGTTAAAATATGAGTCAGGGCCTTAAATGAGCTTAAACGAACCGAAAATGTTAAAAAACTGATTTTGCTGAAACGAACTGTGGGCCACAACACGACAAGTATAAAACATGATTACAACATAAAATTCATCATTTTATTAATATCCAAAGATCCGAAGACCAAAAAGAGTCGGGTTTACCATACAGAATAACAAATATAAAGTTAGCTGAAAATGACGAATGGCACAGGCATGCTCTTGAGTGGCTGAGTGAGTGAAAAAAAGTTAAAAATGTATACACAACTACAACATTGGATTGATCTAGTTCAACTGTGTAACGTTAGTTGGATAACAAGAAACCGAAACCAACAATCATTCATTCTCTATTCTCAAAAACGAAACCATCTGTTATTAATTGGATAACAGATCAATTTACTTGGGTCACGTCGATTTTGTCATTTTCGTCTACTAATGAATTCTACGTTATATGTTTTCTTTCTCTTAACAATTAACTTTATATAATTTTTCCCGAATAACTCTTAATCTACTTTAATTAACCATCATATAATTGCATTTTTTAAAACTTAAACCTTTAATCTTTTAAAACAAATGAAATAAACCTTAACATTTGAATTCTCTGAAAACACCGTTATCAACTTTATATATATTTTATTAAAGTCCGATCATTAGTTGTATAATTATTACTAGACTAAAACCCGTGTAATATACGGGTCCAATCATAAAAAAAATGATTTTTATTAAAATGGTTCGTAAATCATAATATTATTATTGATACTTTGTATATCGATTTTTATGTTTAATTTTTAAAATCATCTATATCTAATATTAGTAGCTTTTCTTTATCAATGAATATAAATTTAAATATATATAATATAAAATGAAATTAACTTATAAATAAAAACTTAGTTAATAAACAAATTATATTGAATATGAGAACATCTATAAACATCCGAAAAGTTCTTTGTATACAAAATTTGATGTTCTATTTGTAATTTTACCATCATTGTCTAATATTAATAATTTTAATTCATGTCTACTTGTAACCCGAGATAATATAACATAGAGTTTGAATCGGTTTGAGGGACCAAACATGTAATGATTGCATAAAAGTTTGACTATCTTCGTGATTTTTAAAATTTAGGGACCAAACATACAATTTGATTAAACCACATGGACCATTTATGTAATTTTCTCTTTTTGTTTACCATTGCTACTGTTGCAATCGATATTTGTATATATTAACATTGAATTGAGACTTTGTAGAAGAGCTTTTATGATTTAAAACTTGGTGTGGATGATATTAAATAGATCAATGAAGATGTAAAAGAATCGTGAGTTGAACTTTAAGCATAACGTGATTTGGGGTAAACTGAAAACATGATATGCTTGTAATTTAAAAAGGATATGAACTGGTTCATCTTTCCATTTGAAAATCGATATCATGCTTTGGGAAAATCAAAACCCTGAATTGAATATCTGAGACCCTTGATTTGATAAAATATATAAAATCATTTCGGAATAGAAGACGCGTATGAGGTTTTTTCTTATTTGCATAGTATGAGTGAATTAGGAAACTTTTAATTACTTGTTTGAATAAGCAAGAATGCAACACATTTCAATTCATAATTTTAGTGTAATATAACCTTTAAAAACTCATTATATCATCTGTTCGGTAGTGATATAGTCAAGTTGTTCTTGGGTGGAAAAATAGTCAGGTATAACTTGCAATCTATAAAAAATAATTTAACAAAATGAGTGTTTTTAAAAATATCTACCAAAATGGTTTTTTGATTAAAAAGTTAATTTTTCTTATTCATAATATGATTGGATAAAAGTATGTCTGTTTTTAATAATATTATTTAAGTAGAATTAAAAGGAGAAAGTTTCAATTGAATAAAAACTAATTTAGCATCTCTTATTATTTTAAAAAATGTTTTATAGTTTTTTATAAAGGTTTTCTTAAACCTTTTCAATAACGTTTTCTCAAACGAAAATATTAATACACTTTCATCAGTATTATTAACGTCTCTTTATAAAATACGTGTTCTTATATAGAAAATATATTTTTATGAAATTAAATGGTTTATGTAATTTTTATTTTAAACATAAATTTATATATAGTAATAATAATTTATATAAGTATATACATAAAAGATAAAATAAACATCATTACATACAATGCTAGTTTCATCTTGCGAGTCGGTTCGATCTCGACATATGAAGCTCGGGCTCAAAACTATTTATTAAATGAGTCATAAAATGAGTTTAAGCTTGTTTAAGCTAAACTTAGTTAGAGTTTTTAGCGAGTCGATCCTGAGTAGCTTACGAGACAGTGTGACTTGTTTATCCCCTAATAGTTGTTGGAAGTGTATTAACAACATACATTTCATCGGTAATTGAGGATTACATTTGTAGTTCATAAAATAGAATAAAAATAAACCATTAACATTTTTTTGTTTCGTCTTGATATTTATATAAAATATTTTTAAAGAATGTTATTTTTGTTCAAAATAGTTTTTTCTTATTACATATTTTTAGCTACTTAAAAACATTTTTAATAAAATATATATTTTTAAGAAGAATAAAAAAATAAATGCACCTACTTTTGTGTGAAATTTATAGTGAAAAAAATTCAACTTTTTTATATGAAAAGATGATTTAATATTAAGTATGAGTGAATTAAAGAAAACAAAATAAGTTTTAGAAAAACCTTTTGTTCTTAATTACAACATATGAACCAAATGGTTTACAATTTTATTAACCTTTGTACTTGATTTTTTTTAAATAATATATTTTTAAAGTGAATAAATTTAACCAATAGCATCATAGTGAGAGAAAAAACACTTTATTAAACACCTATTTTGATAAATAAATATTCAATATACACTATTTAAAAAAAAACTCATTTTGTAATTATAGAAATAATTGATTTTATTTAAATAAATTATATCAAAAAATAAGAATAAATGCGTTTTTAAACAAAAAATTAAAGAAATAAATGTATAGAAAATAAGAGATGATATTAAAGATATTATTTTATTAATAAATATAAATAAGAAAAACATCACCCAAACATTGACAATTAATTTAATCAAGTTATCAACCAATATGATCTAAATTGTCGTTGTCTTGTTTCTACTTCTGACACCCATTAGCCATATGGTTAAAACACACGACCCTAACCCTTACCCATATCCAAGAGCCACCACCCACCACCTCCTCCGCCCTACAAAATGCCCACATTCCTCTCACCTCCACCACAACCATCTCCGGCGACATGTCATCTTTCTCTGTCAAGTTCATCACACCCAATTCTTTTACCAATCTCCGATCCACCAAGCTTTATGCAACGCCGTCGCAAACCGCCGTCCCGCCGCCTGCTCAGTCGCCGGAGGACGTCTCCGGCGACAGATTGGAACCAAGAGTCGAAAAGAAAGGTGGGTATTTTGTGCTAAAAGAAAAGTTCCGGCAGGGGATTAATCCACATGAAAAGGTTAAAATTGCAAGTGAACCGATGAAACTGTTCATGGAGAATGGGATTGAAGATCTTGCGAAGATTCCGTTTGAAGAAATTGATAAATTGAAGGATACTAAGGATGATGTTGATGTTAGACTCAAATGGCTTGGGTTGTTTCATAGAAGGAAGCATCAATGTAAGATCAATTTTTATTAAAATTTTGATTGCTGTTTATTGTTTGTTTTAACAGGTTTTGAAGATTTGAACTTTGATTTCATAAAAATCTTGAATTTTGATTTAAAAATTGATTTAAATTGTTGATTCTGAATCTTTGGATCAAACAAGGACATACCCTTTAATCTTTGATTGGAATTTTACTGTTTATCAAGGGCTTTTATGCATCAATTTGAATCTTGATTACTGGTTTATACCTTTTCGCATATTTTAAATATTCGAATTTTAGTAGTACTGTGAAAATCATAACTTTTGATTCAAAAACTGTTCACAATCGATTATTCTGGAATCCCTAGATCAAACAAGAAAATACCCAATAATCTTGAATCTTGATTACTGTTAATATGATTAAACCTATTTTCAATATTCGAATTTTAATTGGTCACTTTGTGGATCATAAAGATCATAACTTTGATTCAAAAACTGTTCAAAATTGTTTATTCTGGGATCTTTGGATCAAACAAGAAATACCCATTAATCTTTTATCATCATTTCATAATTTTGAAGCTCTAATTCTGTTTATCATTGGCTTTTGATGTGTAGATGGTAGGTTTATGATGAGGTTGAAGCTTCCAAATGGTGTAACAACTAGTGCACAAACAAGATACTTAGCTAGTGTGATTAAGCAGTATGGTGAGCAAGGTTGTGCTGATGTTACCACACGCCAAAACTGGCAAATTCGCGGTGTTACACTGCCCGATGTGCCCGCAATCTTAAAGGGTCTTGATGAAGTTGGGTTGACAAGCCTGCAAAGTGGTATGGACAATGTTAGGAACCCGGTTGGGAATCCAATTGCAGGGATTGATCCATATGAAATTGTGGACACGAGGCCGTATACAAACTTATTATCACAATTCATTACTGCAAACTCGCGAGGAAATCCTGAATTTACCAACTTGTAAGATTCTTGGATCTTGAATTGATATGATCTTTACTTTCTGATTGCGACAAAGAGATGAATTTGACTTTTTTGAATGGTTTTGTAGGCCGAGGAAGTGGAACGTGTGTGTGATCGGTTCACATGATCTTTATGAACACCCTCATATCAATGATCTAGCATACATGCCAGCTACTAAGAATGGTAGGTTTGGGTTCAATTTGTTGGTTGGGGGTTTCTTTAGCCCGAAGCGGTGTGAAGAGGCTATACCTCTTGACGCGTGGGTCCCCGCTGAGGACGTTATCCGGTTTGTGGAGCGATTCTTGAGGCTTATCGTGATCTTGGTACGAGAGGGAACAGGCAAAAGACTAGAATGATGTGGTTGATCGATGAGCTTGTATGTCATCTTTTTTCAATCCTTGGTTCAAAACTATATATTTTTATTCTACAAGGATCTTTCTTTCTAATCTGTGTTACTTTGGGGTGCAGGGTGTAGAAGGGTTTCGGTCGGAAGTGGTCAAGAGAATGCCCGAACAAACATTGGAGCGAGCATCACCCGAGGACCTCGTTGACCCGAAATGGGAAAGAAGGGATTACTTTGGTGTGCATCCACAGAAACAAGAAGGTCTTAACTTTGTGGGCATTCACATTCCTGTGGGTCGAGTCCAAGCCGATGACATGGACGAACTGGCACGATTAGCCGATGAGTATGGCTCAGGAGAGCTTCGGATAACGGTGGAACAAAACATCATAATCCCAAACGTGCCAAATTCAAAAGTCAAAGCTTTACTTGACGAGCCAGTTTTAAAAGAAAAGTTTTTACCCGAACCACCTACATTGATGAAAGGGCTAGTAGCTTGTACGGGCAACCAGTTTTGCGGACAGGCAATTATTGAGACAAAAGCTCGCGCATTGAAAGTTACAGAAGAAGTTGAGAGACTTGTTTCTGTAACCCGTCCAGTACGAATGCACTGGACGGGCTGCCCTAACACGTGCGGGCAGGTTCAAGTGGCGGATATAGGGTTTATGGGATGCATGACTAGGGATGAGAATGGGAAGGTTGTTGAAGGAGCTGATGTTTTCATAGGGGGTAGGATTGGAAGTGACTCACATTGGGTGATATTTATAAGAAAGGTGTCCCTTGTAAGGACTTGGTGCCTTTAGTAGTGGATATTTTGGTTAACAAATTTGGTGCTGTTAGAAGGGAAAGAGAAGAGGGGGAAGAATGAAAAGGATGTTGGTGTATGGGTAACAAGTGTACATCTAAACTAAATTGAGGGACTGAAAGTGAAAGTTGTAAAATTGCCAAGAGGTGTGCAAGTTACATGCTGTTCAAAGATCCACACATATATCTTCAATTCTTGGATGATTGTATTGCTATGTAATAATCATAAAAATATGTAAAAGTTGGAGATCTAAAGGGATTATATATGACCTCCAATTTAACTTTGTGATTTTATTCTCTTTCTTATTAATAAACACAGTATATTTATACTGGAAAAAATAGTTTGGTCTTTTGAGTAAAGATGTTTGAGGTTCGGGTTTAAAATTTAATAAATAAAAAGGGTCAAGCCGTCTGCAAGGTTTTTTTTAAAGCAACTAATCATACTAGCCTAGTTAGCGTCTTATCTTGAGTTGTATGTTATGACCGTTTTATCTGTTTTACTATCAAACGGTAGGGTTTTACAAATTAATGGGTTGAATCCATTTTGTTTTCAAATCGCTAGCTTGTATTAAGTTTCTAAAACGGTAAAAATGGTTTCATAACTATATTTATATGACGAATGACAGGATCTCAGCTTCTCGTTTAATCAATCAGATTATGTTTGCAGCGGATTTAGCTCATTAATTAGCGATTAATGCAAGAACATAAAAGATATTGCATGTAAAAGCACAAGCATAGAGAGAGAAAAGAGTTCTGCGAAGTAATAAATGTTCTATTGCTTAGCACGTTTCGGCAATTAATACAGAATGGTTCCCCATCCTTTTATAGGCGGCAAAAGGATGGGCTGATGTCCTTTTTCTGACATCAACTGAATATTAAAATTACAACTGACAAAACATAAAACTACTGAAGATGTCAACAACTGACATCTTCTTACAAAAGTTTCCTAAGTACTGACAAAAGTAAAACTACTGAAATCCTACAACGACTGAAGAACAAACTCTTCAGTCGTTTATAACTACTGATACTATAACAACTGAAGAACATGCTCTTCAGCTGTTGTACAACTACTGAAACAAAATAAACTACTGAAAAGGAAAACCATCACAACAACTGAAGAAGACTTCTTCAGCTGTTGTGACAAACTCTGAGTCTTCAGTACTTGGTCTTCAGACTTGGCTTCAGATGATGTAACAACTGATGACTTCAGTAGATATCATCAGTTGTTGTCTTCAGTCTTTGTCTTCAGACTTTGTGCTTCAGTAGAAGGTCTTCAGTTCTTCAGTTCTTCAGCTTTTGATTATTCAGCACTTGTCTTCAGTACTTGAAGTCTTCAGTACTTGTATGATCAGTACTTCAGACTTCAGTACTTGTCTTCAGTACTTTAGAGTCTTCAGCTGTTGTTCTTCAGTTCTTTAATCTTCATACTTTGTTCTTCAGACTTTGTCAGAACAACTGATGGTTGGAGCTAAGATGCTCTCGAGTCTGACATTCAAGCAAGAGAACACAATAGCTGATGGGAGTCTTCAGCAGTTGTTGCAGTGGCATGTGGGACTTAGAGGTTTTCCTGATCTTGGCTCATTGGTTCTTTTGGTCCAACAAACTCCCCCTGAACCAATGCAGCCAAAACCTCTAATTATTGGTTGTCCCACTTATTGGTGGCATAATGATTGGTCTATTTCCTTCTAGATCAGATTAGAAGTTGACCCAGATAAGCACTGGCCTGAGAGGTAGTCTCTAGTGTTTGTTTGGCTAAGTATGGATGGGAGCCTGTCTTGGGGATTTGGACACAGAGCTGTTGTCCCATCCATGAGATCTACCTCCCATGTACAAGCCGGTAGGATTCTCGGGTGTAGGCTCGGACAAAGATCATTTGTTCTTCTTTGGTCATGCCCTCATCCCCACCATCGAACAATCCTTCATGGCCGTACATCTCTGAGACATACTTGACCTGTTTCCCATTTTTGAGCTCAACTGTTGTGATTTGCCTATAAGCAAATTCATCTGGATGTCTGCCCTCTAGCAACAAGTTGAGCTCATCTTTGTGGAAGTTCTCAAGCTTCTTATAAACTAAGCCTTTCCTCACCATCCTGTTCTCCAACATCATTTCAGGAGGTTGCTTAGATTTATAAGCTTTCTCGAACTCATCCACAATTTCCCAGGGTGTTATTACAAGAGCCACTGTGATTTCTTCATCTACAATCCTTTTCATCTGGCTCTTGTACCTCACAGGAATATCTTTTTTGTGATCCTGTGAGCCACCCTAGGATCAGGCCAAGTCCTCACTCTCTCTTTGCTATATGGAAGGTTTGTTTGAGAGTGAAGAGTCTCAGAGCTTCTTTCTTCATATTCATGATAGAGGTAGAGGCAGCATATGCTTGGTCAATTGACTTAAGCATTTCAGCATCATGAAGATGCTGCTGTGCCTCTTCCTCTATCTTCACCCTCACAGTGTCCATCTGTGAGGTGGGAGTGATGGTTTGGGATTTGGCTTTTGGTAGAGGAATGACTGCTGAAAGGGGCAGTCTATCCTCCTCATCCTCCTCTTCTTCTTCTTCTTGCAGCCTCAACACCCTTCTCTTCTTCTTCAAGGTGGATCATTGGCTGCGGGTTTTGATGGTGAAGGGGTTGGTTTAGTGGGTTGTGGTTGGTTGTTGGTGTGGGAATGTTGGCAGGCACTGCTAGTAACCTAGAGATAAGGGCTGGTTTGGTCAGTTTTACTAGCAGTGTCCTGTTCCTAGCACCGGCTTCAGAGAGGGCCTCAGCGACCAGTCCCTTAGTGAAATCACCAGCCGAACAGATCTTGGTGGTTATTGCCAAGAGTCTGTCCCTGGTCCATGCCTTGACATCAAGGACTGGTCTGCCCAGGTACTTCGAAGTGAACCTACTCATAGCCTCAAGTTTCTTTCTTTCCTCTTGGCTATGAGTAGTCCATCGGTACTTAATCTCTCTTCTCTCCATATTCCTGATCTCTTGATCTAGCAAGGCAGTGTCCTTGTCAAAGCCTTGCCTGAACACTGTTCAATGACAGAGTCCATTGAACGGCTATGCTCAGCATCAGCCTCCTTGACAAGGGCTGCTAGATCAGGATCAGCCACCTTCTTTCCCTCCTCTCCCTTTTTCTTATCAGTGACACTGAAATCCTTTTGGATTTCAGCCACTTCTATTTGCTCTACCTCCCTCTCTTCCTCTTCCCTTTCTCCCTTCACCTTCCTAGTCTCCTCAACCAACTCCCTCTCTACCACCACCTCTTTTTCTGCCTCTTTCTCCTCCTCACCCCTCTTCCTCTTGACTTGCACTGATGTCTCCCCCTTTTTAGGTGCATTGGTTGGGGTTCGACTATCAGCAAGTGCCTTAGAAATGGCAACCTCCACCAAGGGTTGTATGTATGTGGGAAGCCTCTCATCAAGGGTTTGAATGACTAAGTCTTTAAGCATGGGTATGATGAGAGGTAGGGATTTGTGGAGGATAGCATCCAGCTGCTCATGGGGGTTCTGACCCTGAGAGCTAGTGCCAGAAGCAGGGGCTGGTGGCTGAGTTTGTGGGAGTGGCTCAGTGTTTGTGAGACCTTCGGGTGAAGGTGCCATCTGTGGGGTAGTGGTGGCAGATGGACGTCTATCCTGAGTCATTTGAGCAAGCAGCTCTTTGAGTCTGCTTATCTCATCCTCTAGGATAGTGTTTTGAGCTACTACATCGTAGAAGAAGCTCAGGTCATCATCAGCATAAGCTGAATCACCTGACCTCCTGACAATGTCAGGATGTACATGCCCTGAGTGTGGCTCAGTAATAGCATGTGCCCCTTGTTCATGGTACTGGGGACTTCTAGCCTCCGGATTGGATCCATCATCGGCCATTGCCTCTGGTGAGGTCTTATTGATGTTACCAGCTTCACCCGCTCAGATGTTGATGCAGGGGAAGTGGCAGCCTCACCAGATTGTCCCATCTCCCTAGCCACACTGGGAGATTGGAGTGATTCTCTATGCTGTGGGCTCCCACCAGCACTTGTATCCACCCCCT
Source organism: Flaveria linearis (assembly GCA_024085815.1). Taxonomy (NCBI): domain Eukaryota; kingdom Viridiplantae; phylum Streptophyta; class Magnoliopsida; order Asterales; family Asteraceae; genus Flaveria; species Flaveria linearis. The sequence continues at coordinate 65,631,557 of CM044014.1, read as the reverse complement.
CTTCGGTTGGAGTCTCCCCAGTTGTAATAGGTTTCTGGGGAGAGGGTGGAGTGCTCAGATGGGTCAGCACTTTGGCTATTGCCAATGTAGGGCTTTGTGGGGCGGCCTCATCAGTAGATTGGCTAGAAGCAGAGTGCACATGGGGAGGACTGTGCGCTTCAATGGCAGTCTTCTCAAGTGAGATAGACCCCAGTAATGTAGTTGCCCCAATATTGGTTGCATCAGGCTCCTGTTGAGAGGAAGCCTGGGCGGTTGTGGTGGGTGGAGTCGTGGTACCTGCTGGGAGAATCGAACCAGCAGGCACATCCTGCCTTTGTGTTGCAGGGGCATCCTCAGGGGACTCATCTCCCTGAGTAGCCTTTTTTGGCTTCTTTTGGCTTTGGGTTTGGAGGGGACTTTGGATTTGGAGGTGGAGGCTGTGGGTTCCTGCTGCGTGGGTTTTCGCAGCCGGCCAGCCTGTTTGAGTGTTTGGTCAGTGTTGTGCCTGGAGTATACCTCGGCTAGAACAGCCATGGCAGGGACTCCAGTGCCAACTAGTCCCTCAGCCTGAAGCTGGTTCTCTATTATGGCCATAATGAACCGAGGATACAAGATCCATCGGTTAGAAATTGGTTTTGTGGCCATATCCTTTATTTCCAAAAATATTATATCAGTTAAGTTTAACGGTTGGTTTCAAGGATAGAGAACAATACCTGTTGCCACCTTGTGGACATCTGGTCCCACGAAGAGGTTTTGGGAGCCAGACACACGTTCACCATGTGGAAGATCAGTCGTTGAGGGTCAGGGAAGTGTTTCTTCAACAAGGTGGAGGCGGAGAGGTTACCCTGATAGTCGTGGGATGTGAATGAGAGATCCAGGGCACCTTTGGGGTAGGAGGTTGGGTGGGTGGCATCCTCCAGCTCTAGGGTTTGGCGTAGTGTAGCTGGAGTGATAACCACGGGGTGGCCGTTGACGGAGGACCGGAGAGAGACCTCGCCATCCTGCTCTCCGGTTTGGACGGTTACATTCGTCCAAAACTCCGCCAAGGAGTCGGTGTATATAGTGGGGTTTAGGAGAAAAGCCGTTTTGTATGGTGAGTCGTGCATAAGATCTACGGCTTGGTGAAATTTGGGCCATAATGGCGATTTGGTGAGATGGGCGACACAGTTGTGTCGAGGTTTCAGTTGCATGTCGCCATTAATGGTGTATGGGAATTTCAGAGGTTTGGAAAGATTAGGTCAAGTGAGGAGTAAATGCTCTGAAGGTGGGGTATTTATAGGGTAGGTCAAAGGTTGAAAGAAAACTACTGAAGGTTTTGGTGTTAGTTATCAGTTGTTGTAACGACTGATGACGTGGTTTTAACCTTCAGTGGTTGTAACATCTGAGAACTTGGTGTTAGTCGTCAGTAGTTTAAACTACTGAGACCTTGGTTTTGTCCTTCAGATGTTGTAAACGTCTGAAGAGTTACTGTCAGTCTTCAGTAGTTATGAACTACTGATGACCTAATATTCTTCTTCAGACGTTGTAACAACTGAAGACTTGGTATTAGCCTTCAGTAGTTGTAAACTACTGAGATCAGTAGTTGTGAACTACTAAAGACATGGTTTTGTCCTTCAGTTGTTTGGGTATGAAACAGCAGCTGTTGTCATCAGCTGATGAGAAATTACTCATCAGCTGTTTCCTCAAATCAGTTGTTTCATACTAGCCTCCACACTTATCAGCTCTTTGGCTGACTTTCAGATGTTTCATTGACCCTTCAGCTCTTGTGAAGATTTATGCCTTCAGCTCTTGTGATCAGATGTTCACAAGTGCTGATAAAATATTCTTCAGAGCTGGTGAACAAATTTTGTCTTCAGTACTTGTGTAAGATTACACATCAGTACTTGTGAGCAAAATTTGTTCTTCAGTACTTATTTATTTGAAAATCATACATCAGTAGTTGTAATCCACCTCACTACATCAGTTTTTTCAATAAATAATGTACATCAGTACTTTGAGTCATTTTAGTCTTCAGTAGTTGTGAAAGAGCTGAAGACTAAATTACTCATCAGTACTTGTATTTGACCTTTGCTCTTCAGTAGTTGTGAAGTAAGAGCATCAGCATAGGTCAAATCAATCAAGCTGCAGCATACCAAGCCTTAGTACCAAATTTTGAAATGTAGCACTATCTAAAGGCTTAGTAAAAATGTCTGCAAGCTCATCAGCACTAGGCACAAACTTAGGATCAATCAGACCTTTCTCATAGCAATCCCTGATAAAATGATGTCTGATCTCAATATGTTTGGTCCTAGAGTGCTGGACTGGATTCTTAACAATACAAAGAGCTGAAGCACTGTCCATTAGTAATGGAGTCTTAGTCTCAGTAATGCCATAATCCAGAAGTTGGTTCTGAAGCCAGAGTATTTGAGAGGTACAACTTGCAGCAGCAATATACTCAGCTTCAGCAGTGGATGTAGCAATTGATGTTTGTTTCTTACTCTGCCAAGAAACTAAACAATTGCCTAGGAATTGGCAACCCCAGAAGTGGATTTTCTGGTGACTTTGCATCCTGCATAGTCACTATCAGAGAAAGCAACTAGTTTGCAAGAATGCCCAGCTGAATACCAAAGTCCTAGTGATTGGGTACCTTGCAAATATCTAAAGATCCTTTTGACTGCAATCAAATGGGATTCTTTAGGTGCAGCCTGAAATCTAGCACAAGCACATGTTGAAAACATGATGTCTGGTCTAGAAGCTGTAAGGTACATCAAGGACCCAATCATACATCTGTAAAGGGTTTCATCAACCGCTTTACCTTTCTGATCTACATCTAGTTGTGTGATGCTGCTCATGGGAGTAGAACAGGGCTTACAGGTTTGTAAATCAAACTTATTCAACAACTCTTTGGTATACTTGGACTGATGGATGAAGATTCCATCATCCAGTTGTTTGATTTGCAAACCCAGAAAGTACTGTAATTCTCCCATAGCACTCATTTCAAACCTTAGCTTCATAAGCTTTGTAAATTCATCACACAACTTTGGATCAGAGGATGCAAAGATGATGTCATCAACATAGATCTGAACAAGGAGCTTATGTTGTCCCACAGTCTTGATGAATAAGGTTTTATCAATGGTGCCTCTAGTGAACTTATTCTCTAGAAGAAAGGTTGAGAGTGTCTCATACCAGGCTCTAGGTGCTTGCTTCAGCCCATAAAGAGCCTTATCAAGCTTGTACACCCAATCAGGATGTTTATTGTCCTCAAAGCCTGGTGGTTGACACACATAAACTTCTTCTTTTATTTTCCCATATAGGAAGGCACTTTTGACATCCATTTGATAAACCTTAAGACTGTGAAAGGCAGCATAAGCTAAGAACAGTCTGATTGCTTCCAGTCTGGCCACAGGTGCAAAGGTCTCATCATAATCGATGCCTTCTTCCTGTGCAAACCCTTGAACAACCAGTCTAGCCTTGTTCTTGACAATTTGGCCCTTCTCATCTGTTTTGTTCCTAAATACCCACTTGGTGCCTATAGCACACTTACCTTTGGGTAGTGGAACAAGCTCCCACACTTGTTGTTTCTTAAATTGAAGAAGCTCAAGCTGCATAGCTTCCACCCATCCATTGTCTCTTAAAGCAATATGATAGTTCTTTGGCTCTTGCTGACTGATGAAGAGAGCATAGAAGCAGAAGTTGGACAATTGATTCCTGGTTGAAACTCCAGCATGGATATCACCAATGATCTGTGATGTGGGGTGATTCCTGAGCTCTTGATAGACTATGATATCTGTGCAAGTGTTTGTAGACCCATCAGCAGCAACAGATGGTGATGGAGATTCCTGAAACCATGTAGAGGATGGCAGCTCAAACGAAGTAGAGCAAGCAGAAATCTCATCAGCATTTGTAGTGGATGGAGCTGCTGAAGCTACATGAGCATCAGGTCAGTGGACTCAGGCAGGTTGTCACTGATCCTGAAGAGGTGAGTACTGACTACATCATCATCAGTACCACAGGTGGAGGTTTGTTGACAGGCTCAACAGATGGAGGTTGATAAGGAACATATTGCAGTATGTCCAGATCAAACAACTCCACAGGGTTTTGTGAAATCTTGTCCTTTGGAGATTCATTGAACTTGACATGCAAGTTTCTTCAACTCCCTTGTTCTACAGTTGAAGACTCTGTATGCCTTGCAAGTTGATGAATAACCAACAAATACCCTGCATCCACCTTACTAGCAAACTTCTGGAGTGGGTTGCTAGTGTTGAGAATGAAACATGGACACCCAAAGGCTCTAAAGAATGAAATAAGAGGGGCCAAGTGATGAAGAACTTCATAAGGAGTTTCATCAACCTCTTATTTACTAAAGCTCTATTCTGTACATAGCAAGCTGTATTGACAGCTTCAGCCCAAAAGGTCAGTGGCAACCCAGAGTCAGCCAACATTGACCTTGCTGCTTCAATGAGGGTCCTGTTCTTTCTCTCCACCACTCCATTTTGCTCAGGAGTTCTAGGAATGCTAAACTGCCTTCTAATTCCCTTGGACAGGTAGAAGTCATCAAGTGTGTGGTTTCTAAACTCTGTTCCATTGTCACTCCTCACACACTTGACCTGTAGGGAATACTGCTTTTCTACATGTAACACAAAGTTCATTATTGTCTTTGCTGCTTCATCCTTGGAGTGCAAGAAGAAAGTCCATACAAACCTGGAATAATCATCCACAATTACCAGGCAGTATTTTTCTTTGCCATGCTCATTACTCTGACAGGACCAAAGAGGTCCATGTGCAGAAGCTGTAAGCAGGCAGTGGACTTTGGTTCTTCTATTGAAGGGAATGAAACTTTGTGTTGTTTCCTTTCATGCAAGCAGTGCAGTCATCTTCACACTTGAACTCCTTCTGAGGCAATCCTCTTACTAAACCATGGCTTATAAGCTGATTCATGTTTTTGAAATTAACATGACCCAGCCTTCTATGCCATAGTGTAGACTCTTGAGGAGATGCCTTGGAGAATAGGCAAGGATGGCCTTTTAGATCCATCTTTTTGGAAAGATCTAAGGCATACACTCTTCTGTCCTGTTGGCCTTCAGGAGAGTGTGTTCATCCAATGCCTTGTCAATCAAACTCAGAACTTTGGATGACAGAATCCGACAGTTCTGGCTTGTGAAAAGGGCAACATGGCCTTTGTCACACATTTGACTGACACTCAAGAGATTGTACTTGAGATTCTCCACATGGTTAACATCATCAAACCTTATTTCCCCATTAGAAACAAAGCCTTTACCAATGATGTAACCTTTGCATCATTGCCAAAGGAAACAAATCCCTTCTTTCCTTGAGAGTAGTCATTAAGAAGGGAGCTGCTTCCTGTCATGTGCATGGATCCTCCACTGTCTACATACCAGATGCTTCTATGGCATGTTGAAGAACCCTGCAAACACAACCATGTGTTAGTTTGTCTTGGAGACCCAAACCTGCTTGGTTTTGGGTCTGTTCTCAGCTACAGGTGCAGCACTAACAGGTGTGTTGTGTGTGACAGCTTGAGATGAAGAAGATGGTACAGAAGAGGAACCCTTTGGCTTGGACTTCCTTTTCTGTGGTTTCAACACAGGAGCATCTAAGTGGTTGACTCTTCCCACTAGCTGCTGAACCATCATCACCAACTGTGTCTGATTTTGTGATATAAACCTTCAGCTCTTCAGACATATTGGAGTTTGCTGATGATGAGTTCCTATGTTGTAGCATCTTTTTCTGAGCAACCTCAGCTGTTGCCTGAGTAATCCCTACCTTCTTTTTAGATTTAGTTTTGGGCTTAGGGATTTCAAGCTTGGATGTTGCTAGTACAAACTTGGTTTCAAACTCATTCTTCATTTTATTGATGCTCTCAGTAATTTTCTCCTTCTGTTTGAGTTTGGAACCCCTTTTGTACCAGCAATCATCAGTAAGATGATTGAACAAGCCACATATCTCACATGGATTTTTCTTCATCTTATGCTGATCATCAGCTGAAGAGGATTTAACTGCTGAAGACTTGTTCTTCAGCTGTTTGTCATCAGTACTAGCAGTTTTCTTCCTAGTGCCTGCTTTCCTGGTATCCTCTCTAGTTGTTTTCAAACCTTTCCTACTGTTAGTTTTCTTCTCTTCAGTGCTAACAGTATTTGAGGTTTGAACTTCAGATGTTGTCACTTGCTCTCTAGTACCTTCAGTACTTCTAGTAACAACACCTGAGTTGATCAGCCTTTTGGTCATATGACAGTCAGCATTTGAACCATCAGCTGTTGTGGCATCAGCTGATTGGTTTTGATAGGAGTTAATGCTGACATCTATCTCTGATGATGCTGAATCAGAGGATAGCAGGTCACATGAAGAGAATGATTGGTTATTGCTCTCCCCATCAGATTCAACTTCTGCTCTTGAAGTGAAATCTGTAGGAGGAGCAGTGTGATTATAACCAATGCCAAACTTCACATTGGAAGCTGATTGCTTGCTAAGAAGCATTTCAAAACCCTTGCATGATTGCACCCATCGATCACACTCAACTTGGGTGGTTGCAAGAGTTTCCTTGAGGTCTTTGTACTTCTCAGAAGTACATCTTCCCTAGCTTTATCATTTTTGATTTGGCATTTAAGCTTGTAAATCTCATCATTTTTATCTTTTAGAACAACCTCAAAGTCAGCTTTTCTTTTGGAAATTGTTTGCTCAAGCTCAAGATTTTTATCTATTAAAGCTACATTTGCTTCTCTAATAGAAGCAAATGCTGCTATGCATGACTCTGAACAAAGCTTGGCTTTTGCCTCAGTGGATACCTGAGATGAGCATTGGATGATGACCCTTCAGCAGAATCAAGGGCCATCAGAGCAAGATTTCCAAAAGGTTGGTCACCTCCATGTTGACCAGCACCTTGAAGTAGTTGATCCTGACCAGATAGCTCTTCTGGTAGACTACTCCAGTCAACAACAGTTGGGGTGAAAAAGCTTTGTTGTTGAGGTTGTGTGTGGTGATGAGATTGGGAAGATTGAGGCTCTGGAAGAGCATGAGGTGGTTGAGCCGGGGGTGCTTGAGTTTGACTAGGCTGAGGCATGTAGTAACAGGGGTAAGGATATGGCATATGACCCTGTGGCACAAAATAAGCAGGTGGTGCCTGTGCCTGAGATGGATGGGTAGAACTGTAGGAAGGTTGCCCTTTGTGCTGTGAGCTATTGCTGGGAAAAGTCACAAAGGGTGCAGATGAGTTAGATCCAGATGATCTACACTCTCTTGCAAAGTGTCCAAGCCTTTGGCACTTGTGACACCTTAACTTGCTCTTGTCAAAACCAATTTGGTTTTGCCAGAGAGTCCTGGGAATTTCCTACAGTTCTCTTGTAGAACTTTTAAGAGCGGATATTTATCATTGCCATTTGGTTCAAAATATCCATCTCTTCCAGATCATCATCTGGAATGCCATTCAAGTCCTCCATCAGAAAACACAAGTTGTCACCACCACCTCCTGAACTACTAACACCAACAAAAGCTTGTTCTGAGTTAGTAGAGAAATCAATATGCTCATCATAAGAACTTTCTGATGAGGCATATTCTGACTCATGACTTATCAAGGCAGCATTACCTTGGACAAAGTCATCAGCAAGTTTGCCAGAAGATGACAACTTCCTCTTTTGCTCTACCTCTCTCTAAAAGTGAGCAATTTCCCATGAGTTGGGTGAGAGATAGAGTGCCCAGGTCAGCACTGGAGCGTAGGACAATGGTATATGTGTCCCATCTCTCAGGCAATGACCTGAGGAACCTGTTGTTCATCTGGCTTTTGGAGTACTCTTGTTTGACCATCTTCAGCTCAGAAATCAAACAAGAGAACCGCTCAAACTGCTGGGTCAGAGTCTCACCCTTTCTATATGAGAATGTCTCATATTGTTGGGCGAGGATTTCCTTATTGTTTGCTAAGACCGAATCAGTTCCTCCAAATTGTTCCTTTAGAGCAACCCATAGGTCATGAGCAGACTCATGATGCAAGAGCCCTGAATATATCTCATTAGGAATAGCCATGGCTAGAATTCCATGGGCTCTAGCATCAATTTCGAACAGCTTTAGATCTTCGTCCGAATATTGTTCAGGTTTCTTCGCAACCTGTTCATTAGATTTCGGGACGCTCACCATAGGCTTGTATGGCCCATGCACCACTAACTTCCAACAACCAGCACTGTTGACAGCCAAGTGGTGTAGCATACGTCTTTGCCATATGTTATACTCGTTCCTAACCAGCATCGGAGGCTTGGTTGCGGAACCAGTATTGTGAGGATCATTAGTTGGTGTTGTCATCTCAGGTTTTAGTCAAAAACAAGTTTAAACAAGACAAACGTAACTCGAAACCACCAAAAGACCTCAAGATTTTGGCCAGAAACAGCAGAAACTCACTCTCTATGGCTAATTCTTGCAAATTGCTAATTCGATCAAACAGAGAGATCAAAAGAGCAGTTTCAAATGATCAATAGTTAAATCGATCAATGATTAACCTGCTCTGATACCATTTGACAGGATCTCAGCCTCTCGTTTGATCAATCAGATTATGTTTGCAGCGGATTTAGCTCATTAATTAGCGATTAATGCAAGAACATAAAAGATATTGCATGTAAAAGCACAAGCATAGAGAGAGAAAAGAGTTCTGCGAAGTAATAAATGTTCTATTGCTTAGCACGTTTCGGCAATTAATACAGAATGGTTCCCCATCCTTTTATAGGCGGCAAAAGGATGGGCTGATGTCCTTTTTCTGACATCAACTGAATATTAAAATTACAACTGATAAAACATAAAAGTACTGAAGATGTCAACAACTGACATCTTCTTACAAAAGTTTCCTAAGTACTAACAAAAGTAAAACTACTGAAATCCTACAACGACTGAAGAACAAACTCTTCAGTCGTTTATAACTACTGATACTATAACAACTGAAGAACATGCTCTTCAGCTGTTGTACAACTACTGAAACAAAATAAACTACTGAAAAGGAAAAACCATCACAACAAATGAAGAAGACTTCTTCAGCTGTTGTGACAAACTCTGAGTCTTCAGTACTTGGTCTTCAGACTTGGCTTCAGATGATGTAACAACTGATGACTTCAGTAGATATCATCAGTGTTGTCTTCAGTCTTTGTCTTCAGACTTTGTGCTTCAGTAGAAGGTCTTCAGTTCTTCAGTTCTTCAGCTTTTGATTCTTCAGCACTTGTCTTCAGTACTTGAAGTCTTCAGTACTTGTATGATCAATACTTCAGACTTCAGTACTTGTCTTCAGTACTTTAGAGTATTCAGCTGTTGTTCTTCAGTTCTTTGATCTTCATACTTGTTCTTCAGACTTTGTCAGAACAGCTGATGGTTGGAGCTAAGATGCTCTCGAGTCTGACATTCAAGCAAGAGAACACAATAGCTGATGGGAGTCTTCAGCAGTTGTTGCAGTGGCATGTGGGACTTAGAGGTTTTCCTGATCTTGGCTCATTGGTTCTTTTGGTCCAACAACGAAGACGGAACAATGTATTTCAAAGTAGACCAAAATGTTAAAACACAAAACCGTATCATTTGAATAATGCTGAAATATGTAGTATATTGCAAATGAGAACCGAACAAACAAACAAACCTGAGATTGATTTCAATTTGAAACTTGAACTTGATATTCAAATAATAAAATTCTTGGATTTTTCTAAATCATGATTCACTATCAGATAAATCTATTTGTGAAGTTACACTCATAATGATATATCTGATTGGACAGAGTTGTTTTGATGGAGAAGAAAGATCTTTGAGTTTATTGATTGTAAGTTGTAACTGTGAGAGAACACATTGTAGCCGTGAGTTTATTGATTGTAAGTTGTAACCGTGAGAGAACACATTGTAGCCGTGATTTCAAAATCCCCTTTTTGTCCGTGATATTTTATCGAGATAGAAAGGAGGTAAAAACCCCAATTTCCTCTTTTGTTTGTGACATATGACTCAAAAACCCAACAAAATATTTGGGCTGTCTTTGTTTAAGGCCCAAAATCAAAACACCCAACCTAAGCATATTATTAACTAACCAATAATCTTTAGTCCAACTGGTTAAGGTGATGTACCTATGACATATAAATAAATGGGAGGTCAAGGGTTCAAGTCTCACTCTGAGAAAAAAATTGTTTAAAGTTGAGCCAATGGGTTTTCTCAACAATGGGTTTCCTCATGAGGGGGTTGGGGGTGCGGTCCTGGCCGGGAAACGGATAGATGAGCCTGATTAAGATAACACCTATGCTCCGAAGCAGGGTCGTACATTTGTCGTTGAAAAAAAAATATTATTAACTCAATTCAATGTTAATTACAAAGCCGGTGTTATTTACAAAACTCTAATAAATTTAAAATTAAACCAAACTCGCACTCTCGTGACATCTAACTTGATAAATCTCGAATGTTATTTCTTCTATCAACAAGTTAATTCAATTCACTAAAATATATATTAATAACAATAAAATTACCAACATCACAAACTCACCTACTTACTTTATATAATTTGTTATATTGTTTTGACCTATTGTAAAAACATCTATTTTAACATTTTGTAAACAAATCTATTTTTCAAGTTTAATATTTAGAGTTGTCAACTCATAAACCCATAAAATACTACTCTTAAATCTATACTTTTTTCTAATCATAACAAGGAATTCAACCCTCTTAACTCTTTTAGAGCATTCACAGTCCATTCCTTATCTTTATCCATATAATTACACTAAAAATCACTACTTCTTCTCTCTCCTTTCAATTAAATAATATATTTTTATACCTTTTTCATTACTTTTCTCTCTCCTTCACTCACAACCACTTTCAAAAATATTAAAAAATTTATAAGGATTGTACAGTGATTCTTCAAATATACCAATCCACAATAACATTTTCTCTCTCCTTCACTCACAACCACTCAAAATCATTCCATATAATATACCAAACACACTCACATAAATATAAGGCATGGGTTGTGAATGCTCTTACTAATTTGTATTTCTTTTCAAGTAATCGAAACAATATATTATACCGTACAAACCGTCATTGCTACGTGGACAACATTTTCCTTGGCTAAGAAGCAAAGGACATACACGTGTACGCGTCAGATTAAAGCTAACACGGAGTCCCATCTTACATATAAAACACCCAAGCATACCTCAACACAACAACCTACACCAATTTCTATGCGATATTTTCTCTCAATTTCATAAACACAAACAAACATCCAAATCAAATCAACATATCCACTTTACTGTTTCGAATTTCTGATCATTTTCGATATCCCACGCGATTGATCTCCGGTTAACCGGAAAACAACTTCCGATCTTCTTCAACAACAGCCATGGGTGGCTCTCACAGTCGTGAAGGCCTTGATCTCTCTGATTCAGATGATTATGAAGAAGACAGAGAAGAAGAATCAGAAGGAGAAGAAGACAGATATGAAGATGCACAGGAGGATCACAGAACAACTCCGATCAGTTCTGTCAACGAACTCGATTCGAAGCTCAAAGAACTGAAGCTCAAATACTCGTCTGTGCAAAACCCTAATTTGAAAAACGCGGTAAAGCTCTACCTTCATGTCGGTGGTAACACTCCTAAAGCTAAGTGGATCGTTTCTGAAAAAGTAACTAGTTATAAGTTCGTTAAGGTCAGTAAAATTGAAAACGCTGAAGATGATAATGATGAATTTGATGATGATGATGATGATTATGAGAGTGGTGGTGGTTTTTGGATTTTGAAAGTAGGATCTAAGATTAGAGCTAGGGTTTCAACTGATATGCAATTGAAGATGTTTGGAGATCAACGTCGTGTTGATTTCGTTGAAAGTGGAGTTTGGGCGTTGAGGTTCTTTCGTGATGAGGATTATCGTGAGTTTGTGACTAGGTTTCAGAACTGTTTGTTGAGAATGTGTATGGGCTGAAGGCCAGTGATGAGAATAAGGTGAAGGTGTACGGTAAGGATTTTATCGGGTGGGCGAAACCGGAGGTTGCGGATGATTCCATGTGGGAGAAAGAAGATGAGGAGATATGGAGGACACCTGTTAGGGGTAATAATGATTTGTTGGAGGAGTTTGAAGAAGCTGCATCCGATGGTGGGATACAGAGTGTGGCATTAGGTGCACTAGACAACAGTTTCTTGGTGGGTGATTCAGGTGTGCAGGTTGTAAAGAATTTCAGACATGGGATTCATGGAAAGGGTGTTTATGTCAAGTTTGATAATGGGGGTAAGAGAGTTGGTGGTTCCAGTTCAAATCTAACCCCGCAGAAGGCTTTATTGATGAGAGGTGAGACCAATATGCTGCTTATGGTCCCAGAAAATGAGGGAAAGCCTCATGCGACTGGTGTAAACCAATTGGATATAGAAACAGGAAAGATCGTCACCGAATGGAAGTTTGAAAAGGATGGAACTGATATCACGATGAGGGACATCACAAACGATACAAAGGGGTCACAATTGGATCCTTCTGAATCCACTTTCTTGGGTTTGGATGATAATAGGCTATCCCAATGGGATATGAGAGATAGAAGGGGGATGGTTCAGAACATTGCGCACTCTAATTCTCCAGTTTACATTGGACTCAAGGGCATCAGTTCTCTAGGGGTACAAATTTCCAATGCTTTGCTACTACTGGTGATGGTTCAATTGTGGTTGGTTCTTTAGATGGGAAGATTCGGTTATACTCGACTACTTCTATGAGGCAGGCTAAAACTGCTTTTCCAGGGCTTGGTTCCCCGATTACTCATGTTGATGTTACTTATGATGGGAAATGGATATTGGGCACCACTGATACTTATTTGATTTTAATCTGTACTCTGTTTACTGATAAAGATGGGAAAACAAAAACAGGGTTTAGTGGTCGAATGGGCAATAAGATTCCAGCTCCAAGACTGCTGAAGTTAACTCCTGTGGATGCACATACGGCTGGGAAGCAAAATAAGTTCCACTGTGGCAGATTCTCATGGGTAAGCTTCCTCCTTTTCTTTCATAATCAGGAGGTGTTTGGAATAGCTTATAAAATAAGTGCTTATTCGTAACAAGCTTATTTCACTTGCAAATAATTTACTTTAAATTAGAGATATCTAACACACTCGAAACAAAAAATAGAGATATCTAACACACTCGAAACAACTTATTACTTTGTAAAAACACAATAAGCAATCCCTGACACGACTATCTTCTTTTATTAATTGATTAGATACATTTTCTGGGATAGCAAGATGTGCATTGGCTCACCTTTCATTCCCACACAGTGAAATTTGGTTAGCATATATAGGGGGTGTTCTGGTTCTGCACTTCTGCATATTTAAACAACTTATTTGCTCTTTTAGGATGAAATAAGCTTGTGGAGATTGTGCAATTTGAAATTGTTTATTTCAAACCGATTATTCTTGAGGGGTGCTTGGGATTGTGTATTTAAATGTGCTTGAAAACAATACCTCTGCTTATTCCAAATACTCCAGGCTACCTGTCTACAATTTTTTAACACGATAAGTAGATAAGCAGTTTAAAGGCAATCCCAAACACCCTCTTGCTGGATTTCAAAATTACAAGCTTTTTAAAACACTTAAAGCTACCTGTCTGCAATTTCTTGACACAATAAGCAGATAAGATAAGCAGTTAAAAGCAATCCGAAACACCCTCTTGGTGGTTTTTAGCTTCCAACTTTACTCGTAGGGTGAATTAGTTGTTCAAGCAATTAAATAAGCAATCCCAAACACCCCAATAGTAGAGCTGTACAACATGCAGAAATCCTTGGTCTTGTGCCTTTCACATATGTAGATAACATTTATAATATTATGTTTTCAGGTGACAGAAAGCGGTAAACAAGAACGACACCTCGTTGCAACAGTAGGCAAATTTAGTGTCATTTGGGATTTCCAGCAAGTGAAGAACAGCGCACACGAGTGTTACAGAAACCAACAAGGGCTTAAAAGCTGTTACTGCTACAAACTCATGACCAAAAATGAATCCATCATTGAAAGCCGGTTTATGCATGAGAAATTTGCTGTTAGCGACTCGCCTGAAGCACCGTTAGTGGTGGCAACACCCCAGAAAGTGACATCGTTCAGTTTGTCTGATGGAAAAGGAAAACGCTGATAGACACATGATGTGACTAATTCATTGTCGTGTTTCTTCGTTTGTTTATAAAAGATTTGCAGATGTAAAGTCGTATGTTTTATTTTGTTTTTTAGTTTTGGATCGTGAATTTGCAAAGAAAGAACGATTGAAGTAGCTGATATTTACTTGTTTGTGTAGAGGAAGAACGCATTTTAGATTGTTTGCTTTATAAATTGATGCGTGTTGTAACTATTTTGTTTTTTCTGTTGAACTAGACCCATCACACAGTCAAAGACCAGATCGGGCTGAACTCAACTTTTAGGAGCTGGGTCAGGCGTTGGTTCAGGTGCTTTAGAACTGGTTTGGTCTAAAAATGAACTCAAGCTGGTGATTCAAGATGAATTTCTTGGTTTGGACCGGGTTTGAAGTGGACGACTACCATACCAGACGGAGAACCACGTAGGTTTGATGTCATGGGCTGAGAACCTGATGATATGTTACCTGTCTCGATTAGACGAGATCGGTTTGTCTGTTCAAAACGACCTTCAAACGATACTTTTTAAAAAGTTAACGTGGCTAGGGTGTATAGATGGTTTCTTAAACTATTTTGTGAGCAGCTAGAAGTTGCTTGAACTATTTTGTGATGCTTAATCTCTTAATCAAGGTTATTGTTTTAGCAACGAAGTTTCTATAAAATTCTACTGAATTACTTGCTTATAAGATTTAGGAAATATGCAAAGAAAATGTTAAAAAGGCTCAAACCAACTCGACCCAATTTCTAACTCGTTCCTTCACTTCCCAAAGTTTTACATAGACTTACCAAGGTGAACATTTTCTATCCAAATATATTTAGATATTGAAAATATATAACCAATTTTACTAGTTATATAAGTTTATTTCACAAACAAGTGGGTAAATCCACACACTGCGTAGTAGGAGTGTTGAAATTTGTAAGGCTTGGTTTTGATGACTTGTACATTATTATAAGTATTCACTCTGTGATTTCGACTAAAATTTACATAGAGGCTTTGATAAAAAAACCGTCGCAAAGACATATTCAGAATTAATAAAAAATTATATTTTACAAGTAAAAAATGAAACTTCGAATCACTATTGGTAGATACGTTTGTTCATCCATGGCATTTACAATACTATAAAAAATCAAAATGTTGGTAAAAGTACGTCAAAACATAAAACATCGTATTCTAAATTGTTACAATATGAAAAAAAAAACACTATAAAAATAAAACCTTGAGGCAATTTGATGGCTTATACATCCATACTTCCAAGCCTTGTACATTATCACGTCAACTCGGACCTGGTAAAATTTAAATAGAAAAGTAGATAAAAATAAGTATGCACAATAGTATATTTAGAATTTTATAACATAAGATATATTTAAAAGTTATAAATAAAAAACCAAAAAAGAAAAAAAAAGTGTGTGTGTCATGTGTTGAAAGTTGGTTTTAAAAATTAAAAGCAAATAGAAAACTGAGATATTAGTCGTAGATTTAACTAAACTACAATGTAAATAATCATGCCACGTGGCAAAAAAAGTAAGTGGTGATATTGTTCATATCGACCACCAACTTAAAAGTCGATAACTTCAAACTGAAAGTTTAAAACATCTTGTTTTACTTATAAACACTCGCATAAAAAGTGCGGGTAGACAAACCATTACATCTCAAAACAACTAATTGCTAAATGCTATATCAACTATAAACTGTGTTAAGAAGACGATCTATGACACCTCTAACTTAATCATTTCCAACCAAACAAAAACAATAATTTTAGTGAAGCTATATTTGCATTCAGCTAGTTAAGCAAGTAAGCATAAACTAGCAAACCTTGATTTCAAAGCTTTATACGAAGGAATTGGGTGAACCCTAGGTTGGACTATTTATGCAGGTTGGTCATAAGTCATGACGCTTGGCCTGACATGTTTTTCATGGATATGTGACAGACTTGTAATTTTCAATAAGAAGTCATGGTTGTTTAGCCACTCCAAGGTAGTCTGATGGAAGGAGTTTGGGTTCTCTAGTGAAGACCCAAGTTCGATCCTCCCCAAGTAAACACCTTGGATAGACAACCCACAACGATGATCAGGAGATACCATGTCAAGTCCAAGTGTTATACCATAGTGGGGTAGTGATAGTAGTTCAAACCCACACCCCTTATCTTGTTTTGAAAGTGTAAGTCGATTGCCTCCTATAATGTTCTTGGACGAGGGTGTCATGTCAAGTCCAAGTGTTATACCATAGTGGGGTAGTGATAGTAGTTCAAACCCACACCCCTTATCTTGTTTTGAAACTGTAAGTCGATTGCCTCCTATAATGTTCTTGGACGAGGGTGTCATGTCAAGTCCAAGTGTTATACCATAGTGGGGTAGTGATAGTAGTTCAAACCCACACCCCTTATCTTGTTTTGAAACTGTAAGTCGATTGCCTCCTATAATGTTCTTGGACGAGGGTGTCGTGTGCCTGTTAGCAAGTACGGTAATACTTGGTTCTTTTTTATTTTTTATTTTGAGAAGTTATAGTCGTTCAAAATTAGATAACTGTATTGTAATATGATTATTTATTTAAAGCGAAATGATGTAAGTTAAGATCTTGAATCGTGTTTTCCCTACTAAATTGTCTTAAAATTCATTGCCATTTGAACATGGGCTGCATATCAAGTCCCAGATGCAAACACACAAACTCAATGAATTGGATAACTCCCAAATAGCTTTATTGATCTCAAGAAAATTACTCAAAACTTGACATCAATACATGTATTTATATTGACACCCTATCTTGCTATACAAGGTATTTGACTTTGACTCAAAAACTAAAACCGACTTATTTTAGATAAAATCAAAACTACTCTCCTAGATAGCAGGTATCATGATTAGACTCTAACACCCAACTTGATGTGGAGCCCTTTTCCGAAATCAATGCAATATACTCCCCCTAATTTCGATGTGAAATTAGAGAGGTCTTCTACTCCAAGCAAGCACCTCATCTCCTTCATCTTGATCCTTGCAAGAGCTTTGGTTAGAACATCAGCTCGTTGTTGTTCTCCCGGTATGTATTCAATCTGTACTTGACCTCTTTCAACGCACTCGCGAATGAAATGATACCGGGTGCTAATATGTTTACTTCGACCATGAAAAATGGGATTTTTCATCAATGCAATCGCAGATTTATTGTCTACCATTAACTTCACGGCTTGCTCTTTCAACCTGGTTATTTCACACAACAACCCTTGTAGCCATAACGCTTGTTGTGCTGTTGCAGTGGCCGCCATAAACTCGGCTTCACACGAAGAAAGGGCCACGGTATTCTGTTTTTGTGAGCACCATGCAATTGGTGAATCACCAAGGTAGAAGACGTACCCCGTAGTGCTTCGCCCGTCTTCCATGCTCGCATTGTGACTACTGTCACTATAACCTGTTAGTTGCACATTGCTTCCTCGCTTATACCGAATGCCGAAACTGATTGTCCCTTTAATATACAGTAGAATATGCTTAATAGCCACTGTATGAGATGTCTTGGGCTCTTGCATATATCGACTAGCAAGACCCACAGCAAACGCCAAATCAGGTCGGGTGTTTATTAAATACCGTAAACATCCAACTACCCGCCTATAACCCGTCGCATCCACTGGTTCCCCTTCTTCGTCTTTTTCTAGCTTTAGGCCTGGTTCGAGTGGAACATGAGTTGGGTTGCAGTCACTCAAGCCGGTCTCAATCAGTAATTTCTTTGCATAGCTCTCTTGCTTAATCAATATTTCATCATTTGTTTGGATTACCTCAATACCCAAATAGAACGTTAATTTTCCCAGATCACTCATCTCGAACTCGGCTTCCATTTGCCTTTTAAAGCTGAGTATTTCATCTTTGTTTGAGCCCGTTACCAACAAGTCATCAACATATACGGCAATGATCAAGATTGAGTTGGTGGTTCTTTTTACGTAAACCGCTTGTTCATGTTGACAACGTGTGAGGTTTAACCTTTTAAGAGTAGCATCAAGTTTTGCATTCCATGCTCTAGGAGCTTGTTTCAATCCGTATAGAGCTTTACTCAATTTGCAAACCTTGTGTTCTTCACCCTTTTTCACAAATCCCTCCGGTTGTTGTACATACACTTCCTCCTTTAATACACCGTGCAAAAATGCTGATTTGACATCTAAGTGGTGTATATCCCAACCCCTATTTGCAGCCAAGGCGATAAGTAATCGTACCGTTTCTAGACGAGTCACCGGCGCGAAAACCTCATCGTAGTCAATGCCGTGCTCTTGTACATATCCCTTAGCTACTAGACGGGCTTTATACTTATTAATCGAACCATCCGGGTTTTTCTTCACCTTAAAGACCCACTTAAGTCCGATTGCCTTTGTTCCTTGCGGAAGGTCCATTAGACTCCATGTCTTATTTTTTGTGATGGAGTCGAGCTCGAGTTTCATTGCATTTACCCATTCTTTGGACTTCTTGGCTTCTTCATAACTGACCGGCTCATCATCATGATGTAGAAGTAGGTTCTCTTCACTATTACGAGGATTCTGTGTAGTTTTCTTTCCCAAATCAAAATCTTTAAGGTGGTGTTTGTTTTTTACCAAAACCTCTTCCCCACCTCTTCATCTGCGCGCACGCAGACGCGGGAAGAGGTTTTGAGTACGCAGAGTGTTTGTTTTTTAGAAGACGTTTCATTAAAAAACGTCTGCAGGAGGTCTGCATGGAGAAGATGTGGACCTATGTCTTCTGAGATCTTCTAACATCTTCTCCACCCTAAAATCCATCTTCATCTTCCCCCATCTTACCTCTCCTCTCACCACTGCTGCCCTCCCCCTCCGCTGCCCTCCCCCTTCACAACCATCCCTGCACCCGTCGGCCCTCTGTCGCCGCCCTCCCCCTTCACAACCATCCCTGCACCCGTCGGCCCTCTGCCGCCGCCCTCCCCCTTCGCAACCATCCCTGCACTCGTCGGCCCTCTGCCGCCGCCCTCCCCCTTCGCGACCATCCCTGCACTGTCGGCCTTCTGCCGCCGCCCTCCCCTTCGCAACCGCCGGCGAAGACAGAAAAAGCACAGAGAAATTCGACGAATTTTAGATTTCAGGCCGAAATCGATCAACATCTTTAAACTTCGACACATAGATGTACCTGTACAAGATTCTAAAAGGTACAGACGACGATTTCGCATTGGCAGTGAGGATTCGAGAGCAATAGAACCGTGAAAACGAGGGCTGTGAAATTAGGTCTTGCCAGTGTTTGCAAACGCATTTGAACCTGAAGATTGATTTCAGGGGCAATCGGGAGATGATCTCGAGGAGAAGAGAATCTGGGAGATTGTGAATATCGTATGTGAATGTGTGAGCGAAGAGAACGAGCCCTAGAAGTGATGATTTGGGATTAGGGTTCTCTTTTGTTGAATGTGTTGGTGGGATTACTTGAGGTTGAAGGTGATGTTTTTGCTTTCTTGAATAGGTGATGAGGTGATTATGAGTCGGGAATTTGATTGTGATCAGTGGTGTTGATGAGTTGATTGATTGAATTATTGGTTTCCATTGGTTCATAATAATAATAATAATAATAATAATAATAATAATAATAATATAATAATAATAATAATAATAATAATAATAATAATAATAACAACAACAACAACATTGCAGATGTTAAAAACAAACAGTCTTTTTTTTGCAGACTGCAGACGTTTGGTCCACCTCTTCTGCTGCAGATGTCTGCAGATGTGGTCCGCAGACTGCAGATGTTTTCCTGCAGAAAAAACAAACAACACCTAAGTCTTGTTGGTAAAGTGGTGACTCTTGTTGACCTTCGTAGATTAGTTGTGGGTTCAGTTTCTGCTTCAAAATACTCACTTTCTGGGAATAACGGGGCTGAATTGGGCTCTTCTGGTGGGCCTTCAAACCAGCAGTTTGAAGTGGAGTGTGTAGAGGTTGAAGGTATCGAACTTCCTGCTGTTGGGGCTGGATTGGACAGCCTATCTGGGCTATATCTCGGCCCAGAAGACCTACTGCTGTTATTGGTACTGTGCAGCCCATGTTCATTGCTGTTCGGCCCATTAGGGCTAGTGTTAACATAAGCCCAAGTGACAGTGAAAGTACCCGGTTCGTCAACTTGGGCTGCACAACTATTATTTGGCTTCTCCGTCCAATTCCATTCTTCTTTCTCGTTGAAGATGACATCTCTATTCACAATTACTTTCTGGGTTCTTGGATCGTACATCCGGAATGCCTTCGTATCCGGCTCAGTTCCAAGGTAGACGAGCTTTTGTGAGCGATTTTCTAGTTTTGTAAGATGATGAGAAACTACTTTTGCGTATCCGATACACCCAAATACTTTAAGATGGCTAATATTCGGCTTCTTCCCTTTGAGCATCTCGTAAGGAGTTGTGTCTTTCAATGCTCGTGTTGAGATTCGGTTAATGATGTAAGTAGCGTGTCTCACACCTTCTCCCCACATGTAGTTAGGGACACGTTTTGCCTTCAAAATACTTCTTGTCATCTCGATTAAGGTCCGGTTACGCCGCTCCACTACACCATTTTGTTGAGGGGTGTAGGGGGCGGTCAAGTGTCTTTTTATACCTTCGTCTTGACAAAATTGTGTGAACCCTTTGGAGGTGAATTCCCCTCCTCTATCAGTTCGGAATGTGTGGATCAAGGCTCCTGTTTCTTTTTCCACCAACACTTTAAATCTTTTGAATACTTGGAATGCATCATCCTTTCCCTTCAAAAGATAGGTTCACATATATCTAGTAAAATCATCAATAATGACAAAGATATACTTGTTACCTCCAATTGTTGATGGAGTAATTGGCCCACATAGATCTCCATGAAGCAGCTCGAGGACTCGTGAGGCTCTAAATGTTGTTGTAATTGGGAATGGTTGTCGGCTTTGTTTTCCAACAAGACAAGACTCACATAATTGGTTTTCATGGTGTATTTTTGGTAGACCTCTTACCATCCCTTTCTTTGCCATTAGCTTCATTTGCTCAAAGTTCATGTGCCCCAACCTCGCGTGCCACACCCAATCTAATTCTTGAATCTTTGCGTGAAGATAGATTGGGTTTCCGGATTTTAATTTGATTTTATAAAGACGGTTCCTTGATAGAGTCACCTTCATAAGTAATACGCCCGAGCTATCATGCATTGTCAGAAGGTGGTTCTTCATTCGAATATCACAGCCACATTCGGTGGCCTGACCAAGACTAAATATATTACTTCGTAGATCGGGAATGAAATATACTTCTGTTAGCAACCGTTGTTCACCCGTTTTTCCTTCTAGTAGGATAGAGCCCTTACCTTTTATGTTTACGTATGATCCGTCCCCAAACCTTACCTTCCCGGTGATGTTTTCATTAAGTTCTGAAAAGAACAAGCGATTCCCAGTCATGTGGTTTGAGGCACCGTTGTCAAGGTACCATATATCCTCCTCGTTTGCTTGGACTTCAAACTGCTTTGGAGTAACTTTATCCTCATTAAGAAAAATTGTTTCACTTTCACAACTAGCCATAAAGACAGATGGATCAGCCCCTGTCTCCTCGGCCAGATTACTTTCTTGTTGCTTTTGCTTACGGTCCGGACAATTAGAAGCAAAGTGACCATATTGGTCACAACGAAAACACTGTATCTTTGATCGATCACGATTCTTTCCCTTTTGCTTGTCGTCAGCTTTACATGAATTCCCGTCTTTACGTCCTTGACCTTGGTTATTATCTCTACCATGGCCTCGACCCTTCCAATTAACCCCGCTGTTACGATTAGACCCCCTCCCCCTTCTGTTGCTTGAGTCTTGCCCTCGAGGTTCGACCTTTTGAAACGTCAGACTGCCACCAGTATTATTCGTATTAACATAACTCTTGGTTCGTTCTTCAAACGCTTTTAACCTCCCGATGGCCTCCTGAAAAGTTAACTTGTTTAGATCAGAAAATTGCTCGATAGTAGCTATGATTGTGATAAATTTTTCGGGAACGGACCCGAAAAGCTTCTTGACCAGCTTCTTATCCTCGTACGTGGCTCCAAGGCTGTTTGCTTTCGAGACTATTTTGGTTATCTTTGAGACATAATCATCAACTGTTTCATCAAGGCCCATTCGTAGGGCTTCAAACTCACTTTCAAGAGTCTGTAAACGTGCGTCCCTAACCCGCTCAACGCCGATGTACCGGGTTTTTAGGGCTGTCCAGATTTGGAGGGCTGTGGAGTGGTGAGCAACTTGAAGGATTAACTCCTCGGGTATCGCTTGGAGGAGAAGAGCGATAGCCATATGATCCTTCTTTGGTTCAACGTGAAGTTAATGGTAGACAATAAATCTGCGATTGCATTGATGAAAAATCCCGTTTTTATCTAAAATAAGTTGGGTGTTAGAGTCTAATCATGATACCTGCTATCTAGGAGAGTAGTTTTGATTTTATCTAAAATAAGTCGGTTTTAATTTTTGAGTCAAAGTCAAATACCTTGTATAGCAAGATAGGGTGTCAATATAAATACATGTATTGATGTCAAGTTTTGAGTAATTTTCTTGAGATCAATAAAGCTATTTGGGAGTTATCCAATTCATTGAGTTTGTGTGTTTGCATCTGGGACTTGAATTGGTATCAGAGCCAATCAAGCATCTCACAATATTCGACCAGAGAGATCAACGATTAAGAAGTACAGCAGCCTGCAAGCAAGAACAAGGATCCAGACTCTGTTCTTCTAAATCTTCATTCTGGAAGAACAACCCGCAACCCCTTTGACGTACAACAGAAGGAATAAGAAAGTCATGGAAAGTCAGCCAGCCGTCAACAACGCAACAACCAAAGAAATCAACACGACATCTCTGCAGGTCCCCATGTTAAACCCGGTTAACTACAATACATGGGCGGTTCGAATCCAAGCAATATTCTCGATATAAAAAAAAAGTACTTTTGACAAATTCATGAAGAGGAACATGCAAAGCACCATACTTATCAAACTAATTTTTATTATCCTTTTTATTATACTAAAAAGTTATGCTGCCTGGTATGCCAGGTAAAATATACAACAATCAATAATACACGGTTTAAAATAGAAACATTTTAAAAAACAATCTTTTCTCGATATCTCACAACGCTAAATTTGTTTATGGTCATTTTATATAAACTAAATATATATAATATTATAAAACTTAATTAACAAAAAACCAATATTTTATTATAAGCTAACTTTGTGACAATGTTATGAAAATCAAACCTGTCTTAAACTAGAAACTAACCATCTATAATCATTGTATTACTAACAATCAGACATAAATGAATCAACGATTGTAGACGAACCAAATAAAAAGGTAATCAAACCCGTTAGTAGATTATTTTTCCTATCATGAAATCATAAAAAGAGCAACTCGATCAACTTCCGATGAGTGGGATCCAACAAGTGCAGAAACTTCTAGTTCACACTTTTATTTAATCCTTAAGACTATTTTGAAAAATATACAAAGTACGTAGTCCAAAACTCACACTATTCACCATAACTTTTCGACTTCACACATTTGACCCGTCAAATTGTTCGTGTAGTTGATAACAACTAACAAGCAATGGGGGTGTGGAGAGAATCAACCACGTGTCAACATTTCATTTGAAGAGTTCCAATCCCAAAAGTGCATGTTTAACCAAACCATGTGAGCATCAATAGCTGAGTATTTTTTATTATAATTATAATTATAATTATAATTACTATTGTTATTTTAATTTCACGTGTATTTATGCTTGTTAGCCATTGAATATATGAAAAAGAAAAAATGTTTCGTTTTCGTGATGCAATAAAACATAATGATTTGATTGTACTCGAGTCAAACATATTGCTATTACTATGCTTGAATGAGATGTGTTGATTTTAAAGCCATTATGAGAACATGTGGAATACCTGATAGATGTGATGTTCATAGATCTACAAACAAATAAAGTTTAATCCAATCTAATAAAGAAAACGCTTAGCAAGTTAAAACCGAAGCCAAACTAAACTATTTTCAGTATTTTGCTTCAATTTTGGCATTATTTTTAGGATTTGAAATGCTTTGAGTTGCTACAGTTTAATTTTCGTTCAACTTAGTTTCTCTTTTAGTCCAAAATGTTAGATATTTATATTTACTTGTCTTATGAATAGTTATTAGGGTGAAATGCAAGTAAAGATGACAAACTAATTTGCCTTCACTTTGTAATTGAGTTGGTTCCAGAGATGATAAATTCAAGAAATGACTTACGTAATTTGCTTTATATGTTTGAAAAATTTATGTATGCAAAGTTGGATCAGTTTAGTTGAACTAGCATTTAAATAGATTGTTTGATAAGATTGATTTATGTCAGTTTAATATTGATAATGGAGGAGGGGACTCTCCTTTAAACTACTCTGTACTACCCTGCAATCCACCAATCACACACTATCACATCACAAATACCCTGAACTGCCCTGAAACACCCAAAAAGCTGGAAATGTTACCCTGAACTACCCTGAAATTTTTATTTTAATATTAAAATAATTCGAAAGATAATTAACTTTTATTAAAAAATAAAAATTACAATAATTCAAATAATAAAAAATAAAAATACGAATACAATAAAATACAAATACAATAAAAAATTCTAAAAAATTAAAAATCACAAGGCCAGTTATATTTTTCGGCTATTTTTCGTTTTCGGTCTAATATTATTTGCAACATTGGACCGGTGATGTGATCTTGCGGTTCCAATATTATTTACGGCGACCAGCTGTTCTTTCATTGAAGCGTAAGACGTGAGCTGGTCGCTTAAACCATCATTAACGCTCGACGAGCTGGCGGGCATTTTTACTTTACAGTTTGGTCCCGTAGGACCCGCGTTTTCGTTGAGGTCAGGCATGTGAGGCGGTTGATGGTCATCAGGTGCGTTCGGGTAATTTCCGGAGTCCGAAGATATATTGTGATTGTGTGTTCGCTTAAACCATCATTATTGCTACTAGTTTTTTTACCTTCAGGGATCCATGACAATATATTGTGATTGTGTTTGTGTTTGTGTTTGTATATGTGTGTTTGTGTAGATTAATATTGTGTATGTGTGTGAGTATTTATAGTGTAATTTTTTTTCTTGGTCTCCAATGGCTCGCCAACGGTAACATTAACGGCTTTTATAGCCGTTATAATCGGGTTGTGTCTCGACTAGTGGAACCCGAGCTTGGGTACCCGACTGCCTACCCGAGAGGGTGGCGGTGGTGTTACCGCCCGGGTATGGCCTACCCAAAGGTCACTTCGGGCACCGCCCCCTCCTCCCTAAGTTAGGTTGTGGGATCCAACTATATTAAAATTGATATTAAAAAAAACTAGTACATTATTTTACACCACCTCCACCCCACAATAATTTTATTGTACATGTCCTCTACATTTGTCTTTTAGTTGTATAAGTCCAAAAGGTGAAAACTCTTCACTATATGTACAACTTTTTTGAGGTCTACTATGTTTGTGCATGTTAATTTCTTTAGCTCGTAAAAATGTGGTTGTATAGTACTAAAGGGTACTCTATTTAACCGTTTGATTTGGTTTCAAAACATCTAAGCGTGAGGATTATGTTTTGTAATTTACTATGATGCATCACAAAGAGAATTTGAATTAATTATAATTTTGACACTATAGAGTATAGACTAACAAGTTGAAGCCTTTAATGATCATCATCCAACAAATAATATCGATTCTTATCATTCTCACCAAAAAGAAGGATTTAGTGGTTGGAGAAGTAGAAATATAAGGAGTTAATGCCTTAATGGAAACAATAGAGTAGTGCTATGGTTAGCTTTGACCATTGACCCACTAATTGCATGGTCAAACATTCTACAGCTCAGCCATTACCACTTCAGTATCACTTCTAATTTTTTCTCTTTTTTTCTTAATTACTAAAATGCCACTTCCAATAAAGTTTAAACCAATATTTTCAGAACCGGATCGGATGTTAAATCGGACGTCTTACTGGTTTGGTTATCGGACCGGATTTAAGAACCGGATGACGTCATAATTATATATATATTATATTATATATATAGTTATATATAATCAAATATTAGTAAGTTATATATGATTTATATATGTATTTTATAGTTATATATAAAACTTAACTATATTTATATATTTAACACACTAATTTTGGTTCAACATCTCATTTTTAGTATAAATCTATGTAGCATTTATCATATATAGTCATAATAAAAATTCACCTTATTGTAACAAACTTCACAGTAATCGGCTAGGTGTTTGAGTTGTCAAAGAACCACAACCCTCAGTACTTGTTTCATAGGTCCCTCGATCGCGTATCGGATTCAACCCTTGAAATGTATTTTTTTTTACTTTTCAATTATTCGACACTTTTACTGATATACATATTTAGAATCAGGAGAAGATTACTAATGCAAAGATAGCAATAATAATTGAATATTATATCAATTGTTTAAAATAGGTGATAAGACCATATAAGCTCTTAAAATATGAACTAATTTATTTAATAACAACGTTGAACCATGCAGACGAAACATAAAATGTTTAAAACAATAAGTAAGTCGATATAGAATCAATGCCTTCAACAATGTTGTTAAACATGGGGTAATATGCATAAAAATATTGAAACACACACACGTTGCGGTGTGTTAACTCGTAAAATTTGGACTGAACGTAAAACGAAAAGTTTTAAAATATGAAAAGTATAAGAGACCAAAGTTGAAAGTAAATAAGTATTAGGGATAAATAGCACAAGATGTAAAAGTATTTGGTTAAAAACTTAAAATGAAAAGCTAAAGATTACGAAAAAAGACAAGAGGTAATGTGGGTACAACTCATTTAGCATGTGATACAACCTATTATGTATAACAAATTGGTAATTAATATATATATATAAATATAAATATATATATATATATATATAATATATATATATATATATATATAATTTTTTTTCTTTGATTGCTAGTATTTCACAATAAGTGACCAACTAGTTTGATTTTTATTTATGTACCATTACATATCATTAAAATAATGTGTCATTTGTTGATAGACCAACATGTTGTAATATTTGATAAACGTAGTTACATCTATACTACTAAATAATAGATGATTTATGGGTATATTTGTAATTTCACATCAATTTTAAGATGATGTATGAATAATTATAAACTTTAATGTGTAATGTTATAAGATTTATTTTTATTATACTCATTTTAAGCTTTAAACACTTATACTCCACAATTTCCTAATTAAATTTAAAGTATGATTATTACATTTAAGGTTATCCTGATTTTATAATATTTATACCATATAATACAACTTTTTGAATAACATTTTAATTTTAATATATTTTTAAGACACTTCAAAATAATTTTGTTACATTTGGAACAAATGATTATGCATAAACAACTTGTTATTTATAAATTTACTCCTCCCAATAGTAATATAAATATGTTTGATATCCCAAATTGATCAAATAAAAAAATAAAATGAGAATTCAATATTTATAAAATAGGATATATAGACTTAACGGAAAACAAACTCATGATTTGCGCGCAATTGTTGTTAAAAATTTTAAAGTGTTGCTTTTTTCTTTTTAAATTTTCTTTTGATCCATCTTTGGTTTATATGGCTGGGTTTGAACTCGATTCTCCCTGAATCCCTTCTAACATAGCAGTTGCCGGTTTAATTGGTTGCTACGATCCGGTCTGGTTTTAAATCACATATTAGCATAACAAGAGATGGTTAGTCAAAGATATAAAGTTTTATAATCTTTTATACCCCGTCGTATCATGCAATCTCACATATTATTGCTCAAAAGTTTAAGACACGTAAAAAACATGTGGTTGTATTTTGTACAAGTGTTGATGCATAGTTAGTTCTTTTGCGGCGATTTAGTTCGTTGCAAAAAGCACTCTTTTTCGTCGCAATAAACATTTTGCGACGAAAAGTTCGTGGCTATAAGTTCGCCGTAAAAAAGTGATCGCAAAATCCTTTTTGCGACGGAAATTGCGACGAAAAATTATGTGGGGTCCATTGCTTTTTAAAAAAGATAAATCTAGCTGGATCTTTTTTGCGACGAAACTTTTTGCGACGACACAACTAGTTTTTGCGGTGAAATGTCGCCGCAAAGTTTATGGTAACCTAATTTTTTGCGACGAAAAATAACAAATGGTCAAATGTTTTTTGGACAAAAAATCACCGCAAAAAACCATCATTTTTTTAAATTTTGCTGCATTTGCAGCATTCCACCCAGATATTCCTGGGTACCAAACCTGCTGTTGAAAATATTAAAACCTGCTGCTAATACCATCAAACCATTCGCATATACAAAATTATAGCATATAAACAAAATATTGTCTAAAGTTAACAAGTTAAATATCATACAAACACAATGTTCCAAAATTTTTAAAAATATTCATAACAAACATCAAAGTGAACATCGTATGACGACCCACCTTCATCATCTTCTTCATCTTCATCATTTTGTTGAGAATGACCACTTCTCTTCAACGCGCTCTGGACTTGGCTTTGTATTTGACTTTGTATTTGTGCTATCATATTAGCCATCATCTGTGACTGCCATTGTTCTTGCTCACTTGCCAGTCTCGCTGTTATCATCTCCTCAATCTCAGATTGTGAGAACATCCGCTGATCTGTTCTATGAGGTGGAGGTGGGGGTTGTGAAGGCACGCTCGGTATTGGACTGATTGCCACGTTCCCACCCGGGCCGCTCCCCCAAGACCTGCCACATGATCTGCTTCTCTGACATTTCAGGGTGTTGTTGTTGAAGCGCGACCATTTGCTCTTGTATAGTTTACAAAAAACAATAAATAATGTTATATATATGGGGATGTTACATATTACTTTATTTTTATAAAATTTTAAGATGTGTACATTACTTACATAGTATGCAGCGGGTTCAGGTTGATAGAAATTACCGCTTGAATCGGTATAGAAGCGGCGGTATGCTAATATGGCACTCCCAGGTTCATCAGAACCCTCTACACGCTGTAAACACATTAAATAGTTATATAATCATATAAAATTAACTTACAAACACATAAAACAAATTATAAAACAAATTAGATTAAAAAACTTACAAACATATAACGACACTGGGCTAGAGATGTCCGACCGCCATGTCTTTTGATCGTCTGCTTCCCTTCGTCTGACTTGTTGGTTGCAGACCGAGCCTTGACTTCAGGAGAAGTGTAGTAATCCACATAGTCTTTCCATTCAGATTCTTGCATATCAGGTGGCATAACATCAGAAATATCAACTCTGCCTCCCCGCCTATTTTGCTAAAATGTTTTTGCTTGAACCGGTATTTGTGATCTTTATACCGGTTTACAACATATTTCTCAATGCCTGCCCTCAATCCTTCGTGGGGAGTCATATCAAAATACATCTGTATATTATGAAAACAAATAGCTTAGTGTATATATACTTAATCACTGAATTTAATTATCAAAAACTTAACCTGTAAGTCAGGCCATATAGTCGCCTTCAACTCTGCAGGTATCTTTCTCCAGCTTTTATAGTTTTGAGGAAATTTGTCAACGAGTGTGCCAACCAGTGAAGCAAAGGTCGCCTGATTGACACCTACAGGTTTGTAGGTGTCATGCGTACCTTGCTCAAATTCAGTTATCAGCAAATTCCCTTGAGGATTTCTCTTGCGCATACCCTGAAGTGTGGTTTTCCCACGCTTGCCTTGTCCTGCAAATTAATAATAGTATAAAAATTCTATGTTAATTATATATATTAATTTTCAAATATAGTAGTATAAAAGTTCGTCATACCTCTTCCGCTACCGCTGCCGGAGTCATCACTGACCTCGCACTGTCGTGGGGGCTGTCACGATCCATCTTCATCGGGAGGACTACCACCAGGTGGACCACGACCATAAGTATCCCCACCGTGACCTCGTGCCACGTCTGCCATCTGTAAAAAAGATTATACAACTATACAAATATACCACAAATAGCATTATGCTTATAATATTTTGGATCATTAGCTAAACACACACAATTTAAAAAAAAATTCAATAAACATAATAATTCAAACATAATGAACGATTCGATTAAAAATAAAAATTAAAATCAATCAGATTCATCGGTGTGATAAGAATCTTCTCCACAGTCATTATTAAGTTCGTCTAAATCATCATCTGAATTATCAGAAACGTCAATAGTTTTGTCTGCATCGTTGTCTTCACCATCATCCGTATCTTCGTATGTCTCTTCCTCTATATTAACATGCTCAAGGGAAACATCAACTTCTGTTGTTTCATCTCTACTCAAACCATCATAAGTCAAATTATCCAAGTCAGCAGACAACAAAAGGTCAGATGAAGTGCTGCCATGAATTAAATCTGCTTTGTTATTTTCCATGATAATATCTCGGTCCCAAATCTTCCGATGATTCACCTCTTGAACGACCTTCCAATGTCGTTTGATTGAGCTCTTTGACCGGCTTTAGACGGTTCGTTAAGATAAAAGACTTGCTCTGCTTGCGTTGCAAGAATGTATTGGTCATTTGTAAATCATTCAGTTTGAGTAGAAATACTGGTTATGTTATTCTTAGTGACACAAAGTTTCTTGTTATTAGTTTTAAACCATTTACATCGAAACAACACAACCTTACAACGATCTAGATAGCCTAGCTCCAGAATCTCTTCCAACAAACCGTAATACTTTGTTCCGTCTTGCCCAGTTGTTGAGATGCCGCTGTTTTGAGTTGTACGGCGTAAATCTCGGCTATGAACTACAAATCTCACACCGTTAACTATACAAGCGGTGTAAGAGTTTGCATGTCATGGTCCATTTGCTAAAGCAAATAACTGAGGACTAAAACTAGATTCATTATTTACTCACCGACAGTTGATCTATTTGAAATAAGAGAAAATTATAATGATTATGATATTATTAGTTTGTATAATCGGTTTTATATACAAATGAGTTTACCTTCTGTTTAAGCCAGTTAGGAAAATTTGCTTCCAAGTCAGTTGCATACGGAGCTGTTGCATTAATAATAATCATCTAAAAGATAACTTATGAAAAGACAACCTGAAATTAAAAAAATACTTACTCCTTATATTCTTTAATCTCGGAGCTGTTGTTAAGGACAAACCAATTTACTTTTACCCAAAGCACACCATCCATTTTTTATCAACCCCCTTGCTGATTGGTGTGCATAGCGATTGGAAGACATAAAACTCACGTGTGGGAATTGGGGCGTCTTCGTTTCTGTCCGGACGATTAAATCTCGTCAGTACACCGTCAAGATACCTTGAACAGAAAGTCAAGGCTTCATCTACGACATACCCCTCCGCAATAGAACCTTCGGGCCTAGCCTTATTTCTAACATAATTTTTCAACTTTTTCATGTATCTTTCAAATGGATACATCCACCTCATGTAAACTGGCCCACCTTGAATGGCCTCCTCAGGTAAATGCATAACCAAATGAATCATTATGTCAAAAAATGATGGAGGAAATATTTGCTCGAAAGAACACAAAATTTTAATCAACTTTTCCTCAGCATCTTGCATGTCAGATGACATCAAGTTCCGAGCACAAAGTTGCTTAAAGAATAAACACATCTCAATTACTGGTGTTGAAATATTTTTATCCAAGTACGCTTGAGCACCAATCGGAAGCAACCGTTGCATCATTATATGATGATCATGTGATTTCATCCCCGTTATTTGGGTATCATTATCGGTTACCTTATGTTTAAAGTTAGAGCCAAAGCCATCAGGTAGTTTTACTTCCTTAATGAATTAACAAAAAAGACTCCTTTTGGCGTTTGAGAAAGAGAACTTAGGATGAGGCTTTGAGAGCTTTCCGCGACCATTATCTACAAGCCACAAGTCACGTCGAATGTTCCATTGTTCTAACACCATTCTTGCCTTATTAGTGTCTTTGGATTTTTCCTTGTTCATCATCAACGTATTTAACAAACTCTCGCACACATTTTTTTCTATATGCATGACATCCAAATTATGTTTTAGTTGAATTGAAGACCAATATTCAAGCTCGAAGAAAATAGAACGATTTGTCCAATTCAATTCAACAATGGAATCACGTTTTCTCTTCTTACCACCAAACTGAACATGTTTCCCAAAAATACGGGGCAACAATTTATTAAGCTGTTGCAAAATCTGATCATTAGTTTTCCTATTAGGAGGACGTCTAGTCTCATTCGTACCATTGAATGACTTGTCCTTCCTCCATTTATGATTCGTTGGTAACCATCTTCTATGCCCAACATAAGCAGTTTTTCCTAATACATGAACAGATGTAGTGTCTTCCTTACATGTTGGGCATGCAAAGTAACCTTGCCCACTCCAACCAGACAAGCTACTACGAGCAGGGAAATCATTGATAGTCCATAAAAGCATTGCATGCAATGTGAAGAAAGTGTTTGTAACCGCATCTTTTGTCACGACTCCGTCCAACCAAAGACTTTTCAATTCATCAACCAATGGTCTCAAAAAAACATCAATGTCCTTCCCAGGTGATTTAGGGCCAGGGATTAATAATGTCAGCATGAATGAAGACTTTTTCATACACAACCATGGCGGCGTATTGTATGTTGTCAATATTACCGGCCACATGCTATACGACATACTCATGTTCCCAAATGGATTGAAGCCATCAGCAGCCAAACCTAATCTAACATTTCTAGGTTCTTTGGCAAAATCAGGATACAATGAAACGAATTCTTTCCATGATGTACCATCCACCGGGTGACGTAACTTACCATCTTCCGTGCAACGTCTAAAAGCATGCCATGTCATATGCTTTGCAGTGTGTCTTGAGATATAAATACGTTTTAATCTAGGAATTAATGAAAAGTAACGCATAACCTTGTTGGCAACTTTCTTCTCCTTAGTGTTTGCGTCCTTCCATCTACTTTCATAATATATTGGACATTTTTGCAAATCTTTGTTATCCTTCCCCCAAAATAAACAACAGTCGTTCTAACAAACGTGGATCGATTCATATCCTAACCCAACTTTCTTCATTATCTTCTTGGCTTCTGTAACGCCCGCCTCCCGGGGCATACCCTGGGGAGCGTTACGCATCGGATATACAAAACACATAGTAATCCAAATTCACAGCGGAAGTCTAACTTTGATTATACATAAAAAAACATTATATTTGTCATGCTTAGATAAAACCATTACATAAATTTAACTATATTAGAGATCCGAATCTTCAATAGCGCTCTAGACCTCTATTTCCTCGTAAACTAGTCTGTAATCTCCAATTTCTGCAATCTCTTGGCACTTAGGATGTGTGTCCATAAAATAGAAAACATTTGGGACTCAGCATAAAGCTTGTGATTTCATAAACATGGCATTCTTCAAAATTCAAAACATGTTATTATTGACTATTGCATCAAGCAGATATAGCCATGGCAAACAGATAGGAACAGAGTAAGCACAGTATAAATTCACATAACTAGGCTATGTATACAAACTCCACTGGCTAAAGCAGAATCATACAAGCAGCCCTCAAGCATCCTATCAAGCATTGCCACATATCACAGATGCTATTGATAGTCAATTCTACAATTATTACCGGTTATCAGAACATCATAATCCGTTTTAGAAAACAGTTCAGAGGAACTCACCCGTTTAGCAGTTGCCCAACAGTTGTGTGACGCCCTAAAACCGGCAGGGCACCGGAGGCACGTCACACAGTTGGATTATTATTTTAAACATAAATCAGAGCTTTCTTCTTACAGCGGAAGACTTAAACAACATTATATATTAACCCAACTTTTAAAACATTTTACATATAATTGTATTTAATTATACATTACCCTATTTACAGTATTAACAGGTCCTATATCCTATGCCAGCAACTACTCCGGGATAGCATCCTCGTTCAGCTCATACTTGCTTTCCTCTATTATCAGAGGACCCTTCCTTACCTAACACACACAACATACTCAAAACATCAGATAAACTGGTGAGTTTCAAATTTTTATTAAAACATTAATAACATCTTTACACACACAAGAGTTATATTTATATTGGCAATATTATAAATTCAACTTTTATCATTACTTTGTCCCATCGGACCGGTCCCACCGAACGTCGGTTGCCCACATCTAGCAACTACCAGTTCCTCCCATCCAGAAACGTCGGTTGCCCACATCCAGCAACTACCAGTTTCCCATACCCAGAAACGTCGGTTGCCCACATCCAGCAACTACCAGTTTCCCATACCCAGAAACATCGGTTGCCCACATCCAGAAACTGAAGTTACTATCTCTCATCCAGTAGGATGCCAATTAATCATCTAGGGTCGTCACCACAAGATGTTCACAAAGCTGAGTGATCGTCATCACTCCTATTAAACTGTACAGTTTATACCCCCAGGCATCTTACCCTAACTGGCCTGTTGAGATTTACATCACTTTACCATTTCAAAAACATTTCTTTTAATTATTGCCAATATTATCACATTCATTCACACCCCACACTTTCTTTCTTTTAGTACCAGTTTTATCATATTTTCATTAATCATTACCCCCATCTGACCCATTGGAATCATTACCATCATGTAATGATTAACAATGTTCAGATGACCATCTTTTATACTCTACTTGACCCACTGAAATCATTACCATCACGTAATGATTAACAATGTTCAGGTAATCATTCATTACCCCCACTTTCCCCCTAACAGCTTTACAAACTGTTAGAAACATATCAACATCGCTATCACATTTCTGGTACTAAAACATTCAATTCATTTATCATTGTATGTGTGCCAGCCCGAATGTTAAAAAAACAAACATTTGAAAAGGGCTTAGAACTCACCTTATCAACTTCCTCACCACAGTCTACACAATCCACGTACACAAGGTAACTAGTCCTTCCTTTAATCAAGGTATATCTAAAGCAATAAACCTTGATTCAGTAAACTTATTCTTAAACAGGGCCCTCATGCGATTGAACACTTATGCGAATGAGCACCCACACGATTGGACCTATGCGGATGAACCATGCGACTGAACCTTCAGCCGTACGACTAGCCACTCATTCGCACGACTGAGTTCTCATTCGTACCCAGTGTTCACTCGTCTTCATTCGGCCTTCTAACCAGGCGATTGGGTTCCCAGTCGTACGACTGAACCTCCATTCGCACTCAGTCGCACGATTAGACTCCCATTCGTACGACTGAGGCATACGATTGAGCCCATTCGTCTGAAACGGATCAGCAACTGTGTTCTTGACGTTTTTTGATCCAAACTCACTCAAAATTTGAGTTTTAACCATCCAAATTATGTTATATTCAAAACAAATCATATACACATCGTTTACAATGGTTTCGGACCATTATTTCATCAAAACTACACAAAACTTGGATCTAAATTCCCGGATTTTAATTTAGAAATGAACCAGACCAATTCAATGATTTAAAACACGTTGTTGGATCAAATTCAACCATTTACACAGCTTATAACATCCCTAGATTGATCCGTAATATTCCAAACTTACCAAAACGGAGTTTAGCCTAGTCGATTGACAAGAACAGGGGTGTTTGGGTGTAAAGAGAACAGGAGAATAAAGTAGATGCAGATAGAAATCTGCTTTTCATCTCCTTTCACCGCCTTACTTATTCACATGTGCAACATAACCGCCCTACACCCAGTCGCACGACTGAACCATTCGCATGACTGAATCGTGCGACTGAAGCTCATACGCCTATTATTCGTACGACTGAGTCTCAATCGCACATAAGGGGTACGACTGAAGTTTAGTCGCATATAAGTCATGCGAATGATCATTTAAACAATCAAACAAACTCAACTTAGTAGATTAATCATAACTATAATATAATTACAAGTCCGGATTTAGAAACCGGATGTTACAAGTTGATAACTTTTCCTAGTACAATCTGGTAATACTATAGGTCCTGATACAGTTTAAATAATCCTAGGTTAGATAATGGTACAACTAACTAGTTATTGTAATGGTTGGATATTGATTTACACTACCTTGTTTAAGCATGGGTGATCAGTCCATGCCTAACTAAGGCTAGGCTACTCAATACCAACCCCTAACAATAACTCTAACGCCTAAAAATAATAATAGTACCTGGTGCTGCAAAGAGCTCCCGTGTTTTCGCAGGGTCCAGGGAGGGTCCGTCCCATTTAAGGGAAGATGTACGCGGTCTTTCCCCCATATTTTGTGGGGAGGCCGTTTCCACGGATCAAACCCGAGACTTTCGGTCCCTTAGGAACAGCTTTTACCGCTGCGCCAAGGCCCGCCCTCGCCTAAAAATAATAATAGTAATAATACTAAAACTACTACTAATGATAATAATAATCTAAAATAATTAATAATTAACTTGACATAAACTTAAACGAGAACATACCTTAAACTATCTACGACAATTTGAGGTAGACTTCCTACTCGCGCTCCTACCCAAGCTCCAGAAAGGACTAATAACAATACCCAGTGAAGTGTCGAGTACTTGGGATTCTCTTTTTATTAGAGCGTTCCCAGAAAAACTTAATCATAAACACAAACCCTAAGGTTTTCTATTTATAAAAGCTCATAATAGGAACTTTAGAATCACTGGGGCGATGTGGGATTGAATTCACCTGCTTCCTAGCTTCATTCTTTCAACGTATGTGAATATATTTTTTTAACATTATTATTATTATATTGTTATACTTAATTCAGCTGCTTACTTCGTTTTTCTCATATAACTTTTTGAATATAATATCTTATAAAATTTCAAATATGCCATTGAGACGATCTTCTTTTTCTCTACGAGTCGACCCAAGTTTCGTTAAAAACGGAGCATGTTTAAATATAATATATTATTATATTTATATATATTTAAACGGTCTCTTACGACACTAAAATTCGTCTAAAACTTGATATTTAAAATAGTTATTTGTAACACCCCGAAAAGTCAAAACGAGTCATCGAGGATAATGGGCTTAATTGGTGGATATTTAATAAAAGAAGAAAATGGATTATGGGCTAATTAGGCTTATGGCAAGAGTCTAAGTGGATTAGGGCCCATAATCAGCCTTCAAACCCACCTAATCAGCCACCATCTTCCACACTTGAACCCTAGCCACCAAATTCGTAGAGAGAGAAAGTAGAGAGAGAAAGTAAAGAAAACTCAAGGTTTGGAGCTTCAATGGTTGAAGGATTGAAGATCTGGGTGTTGGAGCATCAAATCCTAAGAAAAAAAGCAACAAAACCAGGTAAGAATCGACCTCTAAACCCTTCTGTAGATCAAATCCGGATTCTAGGGTTTTGGGTTTTGAAAAGTTTCAAAGAAACACATAAAGGTCAAATTTTTACGTATAAAAACGTGTAAAATGGTTAGATATGGCTTCATGGATGGTAAACCAAGGATTTGGACGTAAAAAGTTAAGATTTTAGGTTAAAAACGGGCTGGTTCTTAGTTTTCGTTCGTCCAGCGAAACTGTGCCTCGATCCAGCAAAACTGAGTATTCATCCAGCGAAACTGTGTGTGCATCCAGCGAAACTAGGAGATTTCTAGCGAAACTATAATTTCGCAGGTGCGAAATTACTGTTTTGTCGGTAAGTTCGCTAGTGCTTAGGTTGACCTATAGACTTAGCGAAACTAGAAAATTCCAACGAAAGTTGGGCGCCCATGGCAGCGAATCTGTCCAACGAAACTGGTAGCGAAACTGCCAGCGAAACTGGCAGCGAAACTACCAGCGAAACTGTCAGAGAAACTATGAAGAAAATGACGTTTTTGTGTATTAACTTTTGTGCAGCTCGTGTATTCAGGCTATAGCTTAAGTGACCTAGAATTTAAGCTATTTGGATAAGTTCAGGTGAGTTCTAGACCCCCTTATTTAAACGTTTTTCTATGTTTTTGGGGCTATTATGCATAGTAAACATAAGGTTTTCAAGATAAGGATTTCAAGGTGTTTTAACAAGAAAATACATTTTTCTAAAGTAAAATGTGACATAAGGATTTCAAGGTGTTCCACCTAATCAGCCACCATCTTCCACACTTGAACCCTAGCCACCAAATTCATAGAGAGAGAAAGTAGAGAGAGAAAGTAAAGAAAACTCAAGGTTTGGAGCTTCAAAGGTTGAAGGATTGAAGATCTGGGTTGTAACACCCGTAATTTCTTATTAAAGAAATTAAAAGAAAGAAATAGAAAGAGAAAAAGAAGAAATGGAAGTCAACCCCAAGTTGGAGGACCAAAAGTGTAAAATGATAAAAAAATCTTATAAAGTTGGTAAAAAGGTGGCATGGCCGCCCATTACCTTCTGCATAACATTTTCAATCGGTTTTTAGAGAGAGAAAGCAGCAGGAGCAGAAAACCATCAGGATTTTTGAAGAAGAATCTGAGAAATTCGAAGTTTTTGGTAAGAAATCCCGAATTATGATGTTTAGGACGATTCTAGAACCATTTATGAGCCTATAAATGTAACTAGTGTGTTCGGGTTGCACTGTGTGCGTGTTTTAGGTGTATAAACGACTGAGAAGTTCAAGGAAAGGGCATCCAAAACCCGAAGACAAAATTAAGGTGAGTTCTAGACCCCTTTTTACTGATTTTTAAACGTTTTGGGGCTGGAAATGCATATATATGTTCTTTTTATAAAATTTATGCTGATACCCATATGAATTGAATGTATGTATGTTTATGTTTATGTTAGATTTAAGCCTAGAATCATATGTATATGTTTAGAACTAGGCATTTTGATGTTTGGGGCTTAGATATCTGAACAGGTTGCTGAGGATGGCACACGGGGATGGCTACTTGGCGGGCAAGACTGACACTCATTTTTGTTTTGACAACACTGTTGTTTTGTAATTCATGCAACTAATTATTTTGAAAACTCCTAAGCTAGAATGTATTGCTTAGCAACAGTGTTTAAGATGAATGAATGGATTCTTGTTAAAATTAATTCCGCTGCTTTACTTTATAATATATGAATGTTTTATGCTGTGAATGACCAACTGTGAGGTGCCCGGGAACGGGGCCTTACAAGTTGGTATCAGAGCTAAAGTTTAAGTGAAACGGGTAAATTTTCAAAATAAACCTTAACTTAAACTGAGAATGGGACGGAAAGAGGGATGTCAGCCCGAGTAGCCATGTGCCATCAGGTATTGTTTTTTTTCTTAAGAGTTAATCAGTATTATGTGCGCGTGCTATGTGATTTATGTTTTCTTAGTAGATTTAGATGCTGATGTAGTCAGGATAGGAAGTGCTTGGGGTGTGAAGAGTAAAGTAAGTGGCTAATCACAACTGGCCACTGTAATTAGGGACTTACTATACTTGACATAAACTGAGCTATTCCTTGAATGACTGTTTTAGTGTTTGAATCTTATAGTGCATAGGAAAATGGCTGGGAAGAAACCTTCTAAGGCTGCTAGAGGTAGAGGTCGTCCGCGTACGACTAGGAACAGTACTAAAGCTCCTGAGACGACTCCTGTGAACCCCGAGGTTCCTGATCGGAATGAAGAAACAGAGAATGCTAGTCTGAATGCCTTAGCTAGGGAGGCGATTGCTGATGAGGTACACCAGGTCCTACAGGCAGTTATGCCATCTGTAGTGACCGATGTTATTCGGGCAATAAGGAACGAGGAAAGGAAGGAAAAGGAGGACAGGAGAGGGTCGACTGAAAAGGAGAGCAAGGAAGAAGAGGAACGACCGGATCCTGAGATAGTAATATCTGATGAGGAAAGAGATGATGTAGTAGGGGTGACGACCAAGGGGTGCAGTTACGGGGCATTTCAGAGGTGCAAGCCCCCGACTTTCGATGGCAATGGCACTGCTGCAACCGCTCAACGATGGGTAAGGGAGATGGAAGCGGTACTCGAGATCAGCGAGTGCCGTGAGGATCAGAAGGTGAAATTTGCCACCCACTCCTTTACTGACTCAGCACTATGCTGGTGGGACAATATTGTCCAAGCTGAGGGTTCCAGGGCCATCGGGAAAATGAAGTGGTCCGAATTGAAGAAGCTAGTAATTGAGGAATTCTGTCCTCACAAAGAACTTGATAAGGTCGAGAGGGATTTCCTGCAACTCGAGGCAGGAACCATGACACACCAGCAATACACTACCAAATTCAATGAGATGGCGAGGCTGGTGCCGGATCAAGTGACACCGGTATCTCGAAAGATTAACCGGTACATTTAGGGACTGCCAGCTGATATCCGCAGACACTTGATTACTGCCCGACCAAGCACCTTTAGGTCGGCAGTAGACTTAGCTGGGAGGCTCTATGACGAAAGGGAAGTGATGGTGGTGGAATCAAAGAAGGCCGGTGGTGACCGAAACTGGAATGGAAAGCGGTTCGGGCGTGGTGGCTTTACCCCGAATAACAAGAAGGCGAGAAGGGATAACCGTAAGGTGGGGTCATCAAGCTCGGGACCCAAAAGATGTGACAAATGTGGTAAGGATCACGGTGGTGAATGTAGATGGGGGTTAAACGTCTGTTTCAGGTGTGGGAAATCCGGTCATATGGCCAAAGACTGTAAGGCTGCGAGGTGTTTCAACTGTGGTGAAGCGGGGCATATGAGTAAAGATTGCAAGAAGTCGAGGGCTGAGAGTTCCGGAGGAAAGAAGGTGGCAGGGACTGAGGGGCAGAAGACGAGTGCCAGAGCTTTCACCATGACCAGAGAGGAAGCTAGGACGGACCCCGATGTTGTGTCAGGTACGTTTCTAGTAAATCAAACTCTTGCTTCTGTGATATTTGATTCTGGTGCTAGTAGGAGCTTCATTTCTGCCACTTTCTGTGATAAATTGTCTGCTAGTAGTAAATGCATTGATGAGCCCTTTGATGTAGAAACCGCTATTGGTAAGTCCACTAGAGTTACTGACGTGATAGAGAACTGTACCATAGAGTTAGAAGGCCATAGGTTTGCTACCAAATTACATGTGATGTCCTTAGGAGGATTCGATGTAGTGTTAGGGATGGATTGGTTAGCAACCTACGAAGCGAATATCGTGTGCCGAAAGAAGATGATTAGGCTGACGGCGACTGACGGAAGTCCGGTGACAATATATGGCGATCGGGTTACGACGATTCCAAAGGTGATCTCGATGGCGGTGGCGGGAAAGTGTATGAGGCGCGGATGTAGCGCCTACTTATGTTATGTAAAGAATGTAGAGACGCCAACACCATAACTATCTGATGTACCAGTTGTGCGTGACTTTCCGGACGTGTTTCCCGAAGACTTATCGGGATTGCCACCTGACCGAGAGATCGAATTCCAGATCGACCTGATACCGGGTGCCCAACCTGTCGCAAAAGCACCGTATCGATTAGCTCCTACGGAGATGAAGGAGTTGATGGAGCAACTGCAAGAGTTGCTTGACAAGGGCTTCATTAGACCGAGTATCTCTCCTTGGGGTGCTCCGGTCTTATTTGTGAAAAAGAAGGACGGTAGCATGAGAATGTGTATCGACTACCGTGAATTGAACAAGTTGACAATAAAGAATCGGTATCCGTTACCGAGAATCGATGACTTGTTTGACCAGCTCCAGGGTGCCAGTTGGTTCTCGAGGATAGATCTTCGATCTGGCTACCATCAATTGAAAGTAAAGGAGCAGGACATTCCTAAAACAGCTTTTCGCACGCGTTATGGACACTATGAGTTTCTCGTTATGTCATTTGGTCTAACTAACGCGCCAGCTGCTTTTATGGATTTGATGAACCGAGTGTGTCGGCCAATGTTAGATAAATCAGTGATTGTGTTCATCGATGATATCCTGATTTATTCGAGGAGCGAAGAAGAGCATACTGGCCACATTCGGGAAGTGTTGGAGACTTTGAGAAGGGAGAAATTGTACGCCAAGTTCTCCAAGTGCGCCTTTTGGTTACGTGAGGTGCAATTTCTGGGTCACGTAGTGAATGCAGAAGGAATAATGGTGGACCCAGCAAAGGTTGAGGCTGTGATGCAATGGAAATCACCAAAGACGCCATCCGAGATTCGTAGCTTCTTGGGATTGGCGGGCTATTACAGGAGATTTATTCAAGACTTCTCCAAGATAGCCTCACCTTTGACTAAGTTGACTCGCAAGGATGTGAAATTCGTGTGGGGTCGAGAGCAGGAGACGGCCTTTGAAGAGTTGAAGACGAGACTAACACAAGCTCCTGTCTTGACATTGCCCGAGGGAAATGAAGACTTAGTGGTCTATTCGGATGCATCTTATTCTGGGCTAGGTTGTGTATTGATGCAACGTGGAAAGGTCATAGCCTATGCATCTCGACAACTGAAGACCCACGAAGTCAATTATCCCACGCACGACCTAGAACTAGCTGCGGTGGTTTTCGCGTTGAAGATTTGGCGGCACTATCTATACGGGATGAAGTGCACCATCTTCACTGACCACAAAAGCTTGAAGTACTTCTTCGAGCAGAAGGATCTAAACATGAGGCAGAGGCGGTGGTTGGAACTGATAAAAGATTATGATTGTGAGATCCATTACCACCCGGGCAAAGCCAATGTGGTGGCTAATGCCCTTAGCCGAAAAGAAAGGCCTGAGCCGATCCGGGTGAAGGCTTATCAGTTGATCATGACCTCCGACGTGATGACACAGGTTAAGGAGTTTCAAGACGAGGCTTTGAAAGAAGATCGTCTTAACTCCGAAAGGATGAGAGGTCTAGTGACGGAGTTGGGTGAGAACACTCTAGGTGTTAAGACCCGATTTGGGCGAATGTGGATTCCTCGATACGTGGATCTACGTGAAAGGATTATGGACGAGGCCCATAAGACCCGATACTCCATTCACCCCGGTGCTACCAAAATGTACCACGACATGAAGAAGGATTATTGGTGGCCGGGTATGAAACGCGACGTAGTGGAGTACGTAAGTAAGTGCTTGACTTGCTTACAAGTGAAGGCGGAACACCAGAAGCCCTACGGGAAGATCCAACCATTGGATATACCCGAGTGGAAGTGGGAACACATCACCATGGATTTCATCACGAAGTTACCACGTACCCCAAAAGGGTATGATGCCATATGGGTGATAGTTGACCGCTTGACAAAGAGTGCCCACTTCCTACCGATCCGCGAGACGTACTCATCTGAAAGATTGGCGGATCTGTTCATCAAAGAAATTGTAGCTCGTCATGGTGTGCCGGTGTCTATTGTGTCTGATCGCGACACCCGGTTTACCTCTAAGTTTTGGAAGAGATTTCACGATGCAATGGGGACGAGACTACACATTAGTATAGCATATCACCCTCAGACGGACGGTCAGTCTGAGAGGACGATCCAAACACTCGAAGACATGCTTCGGGCGTGCGTGATCGATTTTGGAGGAAGTTGGGACGACCACCTGCCGTTAGCAGAATTCTCGTACAACAACAGTTATCATGCCAGCATTGGCATGCCACCTTACGAGATGCTATACGGGAGGAGGTGTAGGACGCCCGTATGTTGGGGAGACATTGGGCAGAAAGAACTGGGAGGTGTTGAGGTGATTGAAGCAACGACTGAGAAGTTAGAAAAGATCAAAGCCTTCATGAAGGCGGCGAAAGATAGGCAAAAGTCGTATGCTGACAAGAGACGGAGACCGATAGAGTTCAAGGTTGGTGACCGAGTAATGTTGAAGGTCTCGCCCTGGAAAGGGATCATTAGATTCAGGAAACGAGGTAAGCTAAGCCCGAGATATATAGGACCTTTCCGAATTGTCGCACGAGTAGGAGAGGTAGCCTATCGACTTGAGCTGCCAGATGAGTTAAGTGGAATTCATCCCACATTCCATGTATCTCATCTAAGAAAGTGCTTAGCTGATGAAAACATGGTTGTACCACTGGAGGATATTGAGGTGGATGAGAGGCTCAACTACGTGGAGCAACCAGTGGCAATCATTGATCGTAAAGAAAAGAGGTTGAGGAATAAAGTGGTTCCT
Source organism: Flaveria linearis (assembly GCA_024085815.1). Classification (NCBI taxonomy): domain Eukaryota; kingdom Viridiplantae; phylum Streptophyta; class Magnoliopsida; order Asterales; family Asteraceae; genus Flaveria; species Flaveria linearis. Next base: position 65,587,663 of record CM044014.1, on the reverse strand, counting down.
CTTGTGCGTGTACAGTGGAAGCACAGGAAGGGATCCGAGTCTACGTGGGAGACTGAAGAAGAGATGAGACAACACTACCCACATCTTTTTGAGGAATAACAGGTTTCGGGGACGAAACCTATATAAGGGGGGTGGACTTGTAACACCCGTAATTTCTTATTAAAGAAATTAAAAGAAAGAAATAGAAAGAGAAAAAGAAGAAATGGAAGTCAACCCCAAGTTGGAGGACCAAAAGTGTAAAATGATAAAAAAATCTTATAAAGTTGGTAAAAAGGTGGCATGGCCGCCCATTACCTTCTGCATAACATTTTCAATCGGTTTTTAGAGAGAGAAAGCAGCAGGAGCAGAAAACCATCGGGATTTTTGAAGAAGAATCTGAGAAATTCGAAGTTTTTGGTAAGAAATCCCGAATTATGATGTTTAGGACGATTCTAGAACCATTTATGAGCCTATAAATGTAACTAGTGTGTTCGGGTTGCACTGTGTGCGTGTTTTAGGTGTATAAACGACTGAGAAGTTCAAGGAAAGGGCATCCAAAACCCGAAGACAAAATTTAGGTGAGTTCTAGACCCCTTTTTACTGATTTTTAAACGTTTTGGGGCTGGAAATGCATATATATGTTCTTTTTATAAAATTTATGCTGATACCCATATGAATTGAATGTATGTATGTTTATGTTTATGTTAGATTTAAGCCTAGAATCATATGTATATGTTTAGAACTAGGCATTTTGATGTTTGGGGCTTAGATATCTGAACAGGTTGCTGAGGATGGCACACGGGGATGGCTACTTGGCGGGCAAGACTGACACTCATTTTTGTTTTGACAACACTGTTGTTTTGTAATTCATGCAACTAATTATTTTGAAAACTCCTAAGCTAGAATGTATTGCTTAGCAACAGTGTTTAAGATGAATGAATGGATTCTTGTTAAAATTAATTCCGCTGCTTTACTTTATAATATATGAATGTTTTATGCTGTGAATGACCAACTGTGAGGTGCCCGGGAACGGGGCCTTACATGGGTGTTGGAGCATCAAATCCTAAGAAAAGAGCAACAAAACCAGGTAAGAATCGACCTCTAAACCCTTCTGTAGATCAAACCCGGATTCTAGGGTTTTGGGTTTTGAAAAGTTTCAAAGAAACATATAAAGGTCAAATTTTTACGTATGAAAACGTGTAAAAAGGTTAGATATGGCTTCATGGATGGTAAACCAAGGATTTGGACGTAAAAAGTTAAGATTATGGGTTAAAAACGGGCTGGTTCTTAGTTTTCGTTCGTCCAGCGAAACTATGCCTCGATCCAGCGAAACTGAGTATTCATCCAGCGAAACTGTGTGTGCATCCAGCGAAACTAGGAGATTTCTAGCGAAACTACAGTTTCGCTGGTGCGAATTACAGTTTCGTCGGTAAGTTTGCTAGTGCTTAGGTTGACTTATAGACTTAGCGAAACTAGGAAATTCCAATGAAAGTTGGGCGCTCATGGCAGCGAATCTGTCCTGCGAAACTGGCAGAAGTGCTGCCCAGCGAAACTGGTAGCGAAACTGCCAGCGAAACTGGCAGCGAAACTGCCAGCGAAACTGGCAGCGAAACTGCCAGCGAAACTGGCAGCGAAACTACCAGCGAAACTGTCAGCGAAACTATGAAGAAAATGACGTTTTTGTGTATTAACTTTCGTGCACCTCGTGTATTCAGGCTATAGCTTAAGTGACCTAGAATTTAAGCTATTTGGATAAGTTCAGGTGAGTTCTAGACCCCCTTATTTAAACGTTTTTCCATGTTTTTGGGGCCATTATGCATAGTAAACATAAGGTTTTCAAGGTAAGGATTTCAAGGTGTTTTAACAAGAAAATACATTTTTCTAAAGTAAAATGTGACATTTAAATAGCTCAAAATAATTTAAATAAGGGGGTGTTGCCCCTTGGACCCCACTAGGGGCTGCTGCCCCTAGGAGCCCGCTGTCAGGGGCTGCCTCCCCGAACCCCCGCTGTCTTACGGAGGGTCGGTTACGTGTTATGATGACTAGTACTTGGTATGTTATGTACTTAATAAGTTACGTATTATATATTAAGTGAAAGATAATATTAATGAGAAGTGGAACTTAACGAATGTTACCCCGGGCCCGTTTGATGATGAAAAGTCTTGCAAGCACTATGATAGACTTCACTTGTGTGAGTCTCACGTATGATGATGGATCCGTATTCATGAGCGGGCTATGTGCCTTGCAGTGTAGATCAACTGTCGGGGGTTAGCTACCATGATGATGTGTACCGACGGGGATCGACATTCATTGTCGATCAACATGGAGCTCTTGCTTTGTGCAATCTCGCTTATGATGAAGTGAAATGTAATGAAAGAATAAAAGATAATGAACGTGCTTAATATGACACAAGTAATGTTTTGTAGTATGATGTATGCGTGTTCATTATATGGAGGATAAAGCTTATATTTTCTTATTTATATAAAGCTAGAATTCACTCAGCAAAGCTGACTTTTATGCATAATAGTGGACAGGTAAGCGCTGATGCTGAGGATGGCACCACGAAGCTACTTGGGGAGCTATGGATGGCATTCCTGTTTATGAAATCTTTATTGTAATATTAAGAACAAGTAATATGTTTTGTTTACCATTAAAGGAAAAATGTATGAGAACGATATGGTTTTTATGTATTAAATGAATGTTTAATTATTTCCGCTGTAATGTTTTGTTACTAAACTGATTTTATGCTATGGTTTACCAACTGTGAGGCTTCCCGGGAACAGGGCCTTACATTATTTCACTCATTACTTACTCGTTTAACAATATACAAAATGTAAAATTCGTATTTATTTTATTTTAATAATTACATCTGACCCTGGAAACCTGGGATGTTACAACTTCATAGTTTGACGGTGGGATTTTAGCAAGCGGAAATGCAGTTTTCAGAAATTCTAATAATTGGTCAAACGATGTATCGGTCCATTTATTGATGGCCTTCATGTGAATCAGTTTTGCCAAGAAATCCAATGAAGACATCCCGTCACAACCAGGGTATAGTTCGGTGTCAGCAAATTTCAGTAATTCAGCAAGTTCATCATTTGTATCACTCGGTTTATCTGTTGTGTTCATTGGCTCGTCGTCGTCTTATGTGTTGTCCTCTTGTGGGACATTCTCCTGACGAACATCGTTAATAAAATCATGTATTGGGTCTGTCATTTGAGGTATGACTGGAACTACCGGTGACGGAACATATGATTCACCATGATGCGTCCACGTTTTGTAAAATCGGCAAAAACCATTATTATGTATATGGCGCTCTGTTGTTGGAAGAGGAAACCAATAACTGTTATTGCAATTATTACACGGACACCGAGCTTTATTTTGGCTATTCGTATAATTCTTACACCTTTCCATGAATGCTTTAAGACCAATCAGATATTCTTTAGAAAATTTATTTTCTAAAGTAGTCCAAGTCTTATCAATCGTCATAACTGTGTCTAGAAACAAATATTAATTATCTTAACACATTTAAAACTAGGGAAATACAAACACAAATACACATATACATCCATACACAAATACACATATACATCCTTTTTAATCACAATTTAACATTCATTTTAATCTCAATTTAACATACATACACACATACACATATATGGATATCCATACACAAATACATCCATTCTAATATTAATTATCTTAACATATTTAAACTAGAGAAATACAAACACAAATACCCACATATACACATACACATATACATCCATACACAAATACACGTATACATCCATACACAAATACACATATACATTCATACACAAATACACATATACATCCATACACATATACACATATACATTCATACATAAATACACATATACATCCATTATAATCAAAATTTAACATACATACACACATACACATATACATCCATACACAAATACGCATATACATCCATTTTAATCACAATTCAACATACATATACACATACACATATACATCCATACATAAATACACATATACATCCATACACATATACATATGCATCCATTTTAATCACAATTTAACATCCATTTTAATCTCAATTTAACATACATACACACATACACATATATATCCATACATAAATACACATATACATCCATACACACATATACATACATTCTAATATATACACATACACATTCATACACAAATACCCATATACATTCATACACAAATATACATATAAATCCATTTTAATCTCAATTGAACATATATACACATATACATCCATACACAAATACACGTATACATCCATACACAAATACACATATACATCCATACACAAATACACATATACATCCATACACATATACACATATACATTCATACATAAATACACATATACATCCATTTTAATCATAATTTAACATACATACACACATACACATATACATCCATACACAAATACACATATATATCCATACACATACACATATACATCTAACCTAACTCTAATTTCAGATCATAACCATTTTTAACACAAGAATTTTTTAAAAAAAAATTAGTTATTACCTTTACAATGTAGTGGACTAGCGGTGGTGGTGACGACAAATGGCGGGGGTGGTGACGCGGCGGTGGAGCAGGTGGCGATGGGGGTGACGGCGCGCGGCGGTGGTGCGGTGGCGGTAGGGTGGCGGTTGGGTGTGGAGGCCCCTACTACTGCGTGCGCGCGGTGGCTGATGGCTGTGGTGGTGACGGTGCGCAGCGGTGGTGCGGTGCCTGTGGCAGGTGGCGGTGGCGGTGCGGTGGCGGTTGGGTGGTGGTGCGGTGGCGGTTGGGTGGCGGTGGTGGGGGCGATATACAAAGATTTGGGGTTTGCTGTGAAAATGGGGAACAGATCTGGAATCCCCCGTTTTCATAAATCTCAAACAACTTTTTTGCGACGACACGTTCACATCGTTTTTTAATTATATTTTATTTTAATTCTTTTTTACTACGAATTCTTTTTTGCGATGAAAAAATCGCCGCAAAAACTAAAGCGGGAAATTTTCCCTCCTACTAAATAATTCAGGAAAAATATAAAAAAAACTTGAATATATTTTTTGCGACCAAACAGAATTGACGCAAAAAATAATATATTTTTAATAAACAGAAAATAAATTAAAATATATTATTTGCGGCGAGAAAATCGTCGCAAAATATACATTTGACTAGAAAAGTCAAAAAGCTAATTATTTTTGTCGTTTAGTGAGTTTTTTTGCGACGAAACCTTTATCCCCGCAAACAACGTAGTCGCCAAAAATCATTTTTCTTGTAGTATAATATGCGTAAAAATATTGAAGCACACACACGTTGCTGTGTGTTAACTCGCAAAATTTGGAGTGAACGTAAAACGAAAAGTCTTTAAAATATGAAAGTTATAAGAGACCAAAGTTGAAAGTAAATAAGTATTAGGGATAAATAGCACAAGATGTAAAAGTATTAGGTTAAAAACTTAAAATGAAAAGCTAAAGATTACGAAAAAAGACAAGAGGTAATGTGGGTACAACTCATTTAGCATATGGTACAACCTATTATGTATAACAAATTGGTAATTATATATATATATAATTTTTTTTTCTTTGAAATAATTTATCATTTGTTGATAGACCAATATGTTGTAATATTTGATAAACGTAGTTACATCTATACAACTAAATAATAGAGGATTTATGGGTATATTTGTAATTTCACATCAATTTTAAGATGATGTATGAATAATTATAAACTTTAATATGTAATGTTATAAGATTTATTCTCATTATACTCATTTTAAGCTTTAAATACTTATACTCCACCATTTCCTAATTAAATTTAAAGTATGATTATTACATTTAAGGTTATCCTGATTTTATAATATTTATACCATATAATACAACTTTTTGAATAACATTTTAATTTTAATCTATTTTTAAGACACTTCAAAATAATTTTGTTACATTTGGTACAAGTGATTATGCATAAACAATTTGTTATTTATAAATTTACTCCTCCCTATAGTAATATAAATATGTTTGATATCCCAAATTGATCAAATAAAATAAAATGAGAGTTCAATATTTATAAAATAGGATATATGGACTTAAGGGGAAACAAACTCATGATTTGCGCATCCGTTGTTGTGTAATACCATGAAAAATATCAATTGTTGTTAAAAATTTTAAAGTGTTACTTTTTTCTTTTTAAATTTTCTTTTGATCCATCTTTGGTTTATATGGCTGGGTTTGAACTCGATTCTCCCTGAATCCCTACTAACATGGCAGTTGCCGGTTTAATTGGTTGCTACGATCCGGTCTGGTTTTAAATCACATATTAGCATAACAAGAGATGGTTAGTCAAAGACACGTAAAAAACATGTGGTTGTATTTTGTACAAGTGTTGATGCATAATTAGTTCTACCTTTACAATTTTGTCCCTAATTACTATAGTCAATGTTTCTATTCCATATCGGTTTTGTAGAGAAAACAAAGCAGTATTCAACTCCTATATAAGGAGCTTTTTTCTCAAAGTAAAAAAAATGAGTTGTGTTTCACGTGCATGCTCTCTTATGTCATTAAACATAAAATTAAATTGGTAAAATGTCTTTTTGGTTTTTGAAATGGCAATACCGGTGGTTCTCGATTAAACCTAGTTGAACCAGTCGATTTAAATCATTAGTTAGCACAATAAGTGAGAGTTAGCAAAAGACACACTTCTAAATGTATTTATAGAAATGTCAAAATACAAAGTCTTCTAAAACTAACTAATCTCAACCATCCATGTATTTAATGAATGGTTTAAATCAAATTACAAGGAAAAGTTTGCTAGGGTGTATTTTAGGAATAAGTATTTTTGTTGACTTTTTACAAGTTTTCTCATTTTTTAAACGCTCATAACTTTTATAAAAATTACACTATAAAAACGAATGTTTTTTATTTTTAAACGAGTAAAGTATTTTTATATAAAAAGATAGAAAAAATTTTACATTATTAAGCTCATATTTTATCATTGTGTATTTAGTGCAGTTAATTGTGTATTTTTGTTAGTTATTATATTTTTCTGAGTACTATTGTATTTTTCAAAAATGACGAATTTTAAAAAAATATGATGATGGAATAACATTGTTATGTATCTCTAATATGTAAAATATAATAATAAATAACACAATGTCTCATTGTGTCTTTTGATCATTATTGTGTTATCTTGAACATTATGAGTTTTAAAAAATACATTGATGAAATAACATCATTGTGTACTTTTAATGATAAGACATAATGATAGATAACAAGTTTATATGATCTATTATAAAATAATAATTAAAATAATATATTGTGTTATCTTTAACACTATGAGTTTTGAAAAATACATTGGTAAAAGTAAGTCAATGTGTAATTTTAATTATAAACACAATGATAGATAAGAAGTTTATAATTTATAAAAACAATGATAAAAATACACAACATAATCTAAAACGTAAAACACAAATGATGTAAAATATATGACACGATGATCGTATAAGACACAATAAACTGATATATTTGACAAAATGATCAAAATACTACTCTCTTTAAAATAATAGAATGATACATGCTAAGTCCACAATCCTTTTTAGCCTTTTAAGATTAAATATATTTTTTAGTATAACCCTACCCAAATATTTATACCCTAGCCGCACCGCATGGGTCTTCTCATCAGTATTATTTTAAATTTTAGCCTAATGTTTTTTTCGTAAACATCTATTTTTTAAGTGAGCACCTAGATCCTCTTGACGCCTTTTCATTTTAGTTTGCGTGGGGAATGAATTGGCAACGAACTACCCAACTCAGATTTTCAATGAAACGTATAGATTATCTGCTTATTATCTAAAAGTTGAATAAAAATACCAACTAGTTTAAAACATCTTATGCTTTTATTTTTTATTTTTTGGGTTGTAGTTCACTTGTGAAAGACAGACCCTTTAAAGTAGATTTAGTGTATATTTGGGAGTGCTTTTTTAAAACAACTTATAACTTTTGGAGGGATAAAAAGACAGAAATACCTCTCCAGAAGTCACTAGAAGTTACAAAGTTACAATTTTGTAACTTCTAGTGACTTCTAGCGGGATATTTCTATCTTTTTACCCCTCCAAAAGTCATAAGTTGTTTTAAAAAGCAATCCCAAACATCCCTTAGGTTTAAATCCGTCAAAAAACAATTTAAGGGGATATAGTTTAAAAATGATGTAAATTTGTCATAAAAAATTCTTTTTGTGACCAAGTGTAATATTAAAATTATAATTAGTTAGAATGTAAAAATAATACATGTACTTCTAAAAATAAACAGATAAGATTTTAAATGCAACTATGATAATAAAAAGTTACTTATCGATTTAATAATAGTACTACAAACATAAAACGATGACGGTAAAAGTACTATAATATTTAACTTTTAGGGGTGAAAATATACAGATAATTCACTTTTACTGTTACATTATCAGAAAAATTAAACAAGTCCGCATCGTCAATGATGATTTTCAAAGTTCCATGTTCTTATTATTTATTTAAATAAATAAAAAAATTATCTTTTAAAAAATATGTGAGTGTGTTTGTTATATTATATGGAATGATTTTGAATGATTTTGAGTGAAGATGAAAGAAAATGTTATTGTTGATTGCTATATTTAAAGAATCATTGTTCAATCCCTATAAATTTTTTAATATTTTAAAAAGTGACTGTGAGTGGAGGAGAGAAAAAAAATAGTGATAAGAATATAAAAAGTATTATTTAATTTAAAAGATGAGAGAAAATATAATAATTTTTAGTGTAATTATATGGATAAAGATAAGGAATCCACTATGAATGTTTTAGATATACTTAAAATTATAGATCTTAATTTTTAAGATTTTTTTAAAACTTTGATAAATACACTAAGTGTTTTTTATTTGAAAACTTGTTATATTCTTTGTTCTTTTCTGATAGCACAAGTTACTTTTTCAATTAATTAAAAAAAGATAATTCTACCCTTACCACTTAAATGATAAAATTTATAATTTTCACGAATAGTTTATTTTCTTTCATTTTGTTTTTATTTACTTTACTTAACTTTTCTTTCTTTCTCTTTTATAATCACTTTTGTTTATAAACTTATCTTAAATATTTTATTAATTAATACTCTAATTTTATTTAATAAACTTATCTATAGTTTAGTTATTCAATATCTTTACTACTATATAATACAAAATATTATGACAAATTAGTAATTTTCTTTTTATTTTAATACACCAATGTAAAGTCATAATGTAATTTTGATTCTCTATCTACATTTCTTTCAAATTTACCCTTTATTTGATAAGGATTTTTACTTTTAACATATGTATTTTAATTGATAAGGGTTTTACTTTTTACGTATTTGTTTGAATTAATATTCATGCTCTATCAAATACCATATATTCAGTAATAGTATCATAATGACATAATAATGATATGATAATAAATATACATGTTTAAAATATATATTTCTTTGTATTTTAAGTCATTTTTGATACAAAATTCATAATTTAGACACTTATTTGTGTTTTATTTGAATTTTGTAGGTTTCATATGAAGCTTGGTGATTTTTGTGATAAAGACTAAATATTTGAAGCTCAAGAGGAAAAAAGCTTCTGATATAACCATACTGAAGCTGAATATGGCCATATAAGCTGTCAAATTCTAAATAACCCATTTTATGCTGAATATGGTCATATCACTTCAGATATGGTCATATTCGGGCAGAAAACAGGTTTATAACCCTAGTACACCTCATTTCCAGTACAACTTTTATTTCTTTCAAAACACTAGCCTCCTTCAAACCCTTAGGTGTCTTTGAGCATTTTTTAAGAGTTTTTGGAAGATTTGAAGGCCAAGATTGAAGATTTCATACTTTCAAGAAGGATCTAACATCATCCACCCATTTCCATTCGAAATTGGTTTGAATTTCTCTAGATCTACTATGAGTTCTTTCATGTTCTTGAGTTTGGGTGTGTCCTTTGTAAACCTTATGGGCTAAACTCTTATTATCATTTGGATTAAATAAAACTTAGTGATGCGTGCGTATAGTTTATATATTTTGATAAAGGTTTTCGCACAAATTCAGTTTTAATTGGTTATTACTAATACTAAACTACACATACAAAAGGCAAGTGTACCTGTTGTGAGGTAATATAGTGTTGGTAAGAACCGAGTATCAATCCGTGGACACACTAAGCCTACTCAACAACCCTCATAATTGACTATCAATTTTGACTTATAAAATGATAAGTTAAACAAAATAACAATAAATAAAGATAGATTGAGACTTTTGGTGATTCTTTCAATGAAGTAAGGTTGTTATCCTAATTTAGATTACTATGTAAATGTGATGAATTGGTGGTGTGATTAAAGATATTGATTAAAGTAATTATGTTAATATTTATAAAGATGAGCCGGCGCGATTTCTCCTCTATCCGCTCCGTAGTGACTAGGACCACGTCAGGTTGAGATTTACTGCTTAGGTCAAAGCCCTAGTAATGTAGGTAAATCTTTTGTGACCTTTTCGACATACGATTTATGAAAACATAACTTAATATAAGAAGGGAGTTGATCAAGTTCCTTTCCAACATACCATTAATTTTAGAAAACCATAACAATTACTGTAGTTTTCTCAGACTAATAAAAGGGAACCCGTAAATGTTATGAAGATCGGTTTTACGAATAAAAGTTGATCATACGTTTTTCAACCGTGTATGACAATCATAATTACAAATCATAAGCTTATAACTTCCCATTCAAATGTAGGTGCTACTCATTGAAAGTTTTCCCAAGACCACCATAACATTAACACAATATAAATCACACAATTAGTTCATCACAAGTTATATAAAGTTTACTGAATTAGGATAACAAATGAAGTTTAGCTCATAATGAGCTTGAACATAACAACAAAGATAGAAGATAGTAATGAAATCATTGATAAATTAGAACAATCAAGCCATTGATTCACTGTGGATGATGTTAAATGATCCCGAGCTTCTTTTAAGTGTTGAATAGACCTCCAAAACCTTCTAAGAACCTCCAAAGGTTGGGTTCCCGAGAGGGAAGACCAGCACTTCACCTCCCAAAAGCTTTTCTCAAAGTTGCAAATGAAGTCCTATTTATAGGCTTTCTGGAGTGTTTAAGCACGGCCCCGTGCCTAAAAGGCACGATCCCGTGCTAGTACAACGTACGTAAAAGTTGGTCGGCTCGTACGCTCACATGTTGTCGGGCATGGCCCCGTGTTTAATGGGGCACGGCCCCGTGTTTGTGGTGGGGCACAACCCCACGCCTCCTGGGGCACGCCCCCATGCCTCGGGGCGGAGAACCATACTTTTTATCCTGTCGGACTGACAAACACGGGAGTGTGTTGATTTTAGCACGAGGGTGTGTTTCTGGCTGGGCATGGGGGTGTTCCTCATGAGGCACGACCCCATGGTTGAATTCTGGAGCTTGGTTTTCTTCAATTTCTTCCTTTTTAAGCTCCTTTTGTTCATCTTGGTCTTTTCCAAACCTGAAAACACAATATGAACAATTTAAGTATCAAATCATCATTTTCAGTAAGAATTTTGAGATAATTGATGTGCAATTGATGTGTATTATATGTATAATTTAGAGCACATGACTTAGCATGATTTAACAACTTGTATATGATTCTTGGTGATGTTTATGTTAATGCTATGATAAAGCTTGATTATTCTTCAATGATTGTATGTGTTTTTTCTAATTTGATGAAATATTCAACCTTGTGGGTGTTGTAAGCATGTTATGTTTGAAAACTTCATGTTCTTGCAAGACTTATGCATATTATTGCATCTTTTGTATGTAATCTTATAACATTTGACTAGGAATGGTGAATGAAGGTTGAAGGTTTAGTAGAATTGGTTAAATGTGCATCCTTATGCTTATGTTTGAGAAAACCATTGTGTACGTCATAAATCTCATTTGTCATTGGTTATGAATTGTTTTGTAATCGTGGTATGAAGTTTATGAGTTGAAGAGTAATTGTACTTTTGTTTATTTTACCCAAGTTGAGGTGGTTATCATGTGTTTATCATATTAACTTTCCAAAGATCTGTGGAATTAGGTAACCCTAACAGGAGTCTAATTCATCTTTAACATTGACATAATTGTATCACTAGTTATTCATGGCATAACTTTAGGTGGCTATTGTGTGTTTATCATTCTAGCTTTCTGAATGGTTATATGTCTAGATATCCTTGACAGAGGTTTAGGCTACTTCTATGTTTCATGTGTAAAAAACGGTCTCACATCGAGTTTGAACTAGTTGTTAATTCTATGCTAAGTGGAATCAAAGTCCAAGTGGTATTTTTAATTGACTGTGCATCTTCATCTTTACTTTCTTAATTTACTAGTTTAATTTGCTAATCATTTTAGTTAATTATAATACTCACAAATCCAAACTCAATTGATCGGTTGATTAGTGATGATGATTTAGTATTGGGAGCCGTTGTGTCCACGGATCGATACTCGATTCTTGCCTAAAACTATATTATTATACGATAGGTGCACTTGCTTATTGTGTGTAGTTGGTTTAAGAGTGATAATCTTTTCTTAAATTAAAATTAAAATTATATGAAAAATCCTGATTTAAAATATATATACTTTACACACTATATTTTAGCGTCGTTGCCGGGGATACGATGATTTCAAGAAAGATCGAAGTTACTAATTTAACCATTTGTGCATATTTCAGATTCTTTTTATTTTTGTGTATATATATTTTTTTCTTATTTTTGTTTCATTTCTATCCAATGCCCGTGATCTTTTTGTTTAAGTATTGTTTGTAGTGACTTTCATGGATCGTAACTACGGGAGTTACTATGGATGATACCAGTTTGATTATGGGGATTACCATGAGAGAATTTGGTGCGAGATTTATGGAGGACCTCATTACACACCGGATTATTATCATTTTCAAGGGTTCTCCATAAATTATTATAAAGAGCCGCATCCTTACTTACAACCATTTGAGGAGTCTACCATAACGTCATTCCAAACTAAACCCCGTCTATTATTATTTGAGTTTCTACAACAAAGAATCGATATGTTTTCACAACCTACTATCGGTTGTAATCAAGACGAGGTTAAGAAATAAGAAAGTAATGCTATCAAACTCGCAGAACAACGTCGTAGATTAGAGGCAGTGAGTGTTGAACTTAATAGGATATATGTCCACCTTCTACATGAGAGTTCATCTTACAACACGAATCAGAGCACCAAATTAGTGCAGGACGATGGAAGTAAAGCCAATTCTGTTTTATATTTTGATGTGTTACAATATGAATCAAAACTTGAGACTATAACGGGTAAAGCACAAGTCCCACCTCCAGTTCAAAGTGCATTCGAGTTTGATGAGCCACAATTACTTTATCCCCATGTGTTGACCAATGACGAGCAAGAAGTCAAGGAATCGCAAAGGAAAGAACAACGGGAGGATGACATGGATGAGATGGAAGCGGTTCTTCCTAGTCTCACTGATGGGAAAACCACAAACTACACTATCCTATCTTGGGAGGATGAGTTTGGAGATGAATTAATGAGCATACCTATTGTGGAAGGGAAAGAAGAATGGTTCAACCCGGTTAGGGACCTTGATGATTTAGAAGCACTAATTTGTGGGAAGCCAACTATGATGATCAAGGAAAAACCATACCTAGAAGAAGATTTACAGGTGGGTGGATTCACCAATGAACCGATGATGCTGGTGACACCCAATCCTCAACTTTGCACTAAAGATAGTCACCCTGTAAATGAGAGCAATTATGATTCATCATAAAAATCAAACAAATTGCGGGAGAGAGCAAACTATTTCATGATCCAACCACCTCTGAAGGCGTGACTTCGGTCCATCAAGAGATGCAAGTCAACAACAAATTATCAGGATGATCGTCTCCTTCACTACTTAAATTGTATTAGTTTGGTCCAAGCAAATACACGTATGGGTGCACGACCTGTTTGGATTATGTTTGTGTTTACTATTGAGTTCCTCACAAATCGATGGTAAATACACTAAATCAATTGGGTCGGATTGGTTTTCAAGTATCATAAGCCACCCGTTTGTTAGTTTATTCCATCACTTGCCCTATATTTAGTGAATTTAAGGGTCGAGTCAAGATAATGACTCGTTAATAAATGAGCTCTTCCAGGAGGCAACCTAAGCTTTTGAAACACTTTGTGTTTATTTATTTGTTTTTGTTATTATTTTCTATTTTCTTATACATGCTTAACATAATTTTTGACTTGTCTTATTTTTTTTGCTTTTAAAATGTATTAGTGATCATTTCTGTTGAAATCCTCTCGCATGGAATCATTTTAATGCTTTGGAGAACTTCTTGACAACTTTAATCAAATCTCATCAGGGGAGTTTTCATTTCACTTTTCTCACACCCCCTATGCATTTGCATATTTTAGGTATATTGAGGGCAATGTACAATTCAATTGTGGGGCATGTCTGGTTTTTGTGAACTTTTGCAAGTCTTCTATATATCTTGCTGCACCTTAAAACAATCTCATTTTTGACAAAATTTTTCAAAAAATCAAATAAATGGCATCCATCTATGTTTATTATAGATCTTAAAGCATGATTGAATTGTTAACATCACAGAATTTAGAGAAACCAAGTGGATTACAATAAAATGTTTCGGATGTTCTGTGAGCATTTCAAGTTAAAAATGTGATATTTATGCATGAGTTTTAACTTTACCTTTATCCCTCCATTTCCGTAAGCTTATTTGTGCCTTTATCACATGGACTCATATGATTTAGTGTTTGCTTACATTTTTGTTGATTCTTGAGTGTACCAAATGTGTATTCACGTGAGAACTTGCTTAGGATATGCATATGCAAGACCATAAACTGAGTATTTGCATGAAAATGATAGAGACATTAGGAATACCCACCTTATAAGCCAATTTTTTTCTCTTTTACTTCACCCAATTGTTACCATTAGTCACCATGTTGAGTCATTTTCCCTTATTTCTTTGTTATTACCCACATCATTAGCCACTTAGCTAAATTAGCCATTTTTGTTTTTTAAACCCTTGTGATAAAATTGTGGTTATTTCTAGTTGTCTAAATTTTGGCATCAAATTTGTTTAGTGTTTATCTGTTTTAATTAGGCGTCCATTGTTTAATGAAAAGAGAAAAAAATGAAAAAAAAGAGAATATGAAAAATATGAAAAAAAAGAAAATAAAAAAATAAAAAAATATTATATTGTACTATTATGTTATTTAGAATAAGAATAAATAAATATGATTTATTTGATGCATAAAAAGAACAATTTTCATGCATAACTCATGTTTATTAGATTTGTATTAGTTTAGTTATATTAAATCGTGTTTACGTATTAGCATAATGTATCATATTTAGCATCTAGATGAATTTTTATCCGTTTAACCACTTTTATCAAAAATTTCATACCCTTTTTACCCAAGCCCCCCGTTACAACCCGTTACAAGTCCTCTTGATTTGTGCATCTTCTCATGTTAGTTGGTGGAGATTTGACCCCTTTACAAGCTTATTACTATGATTGTATCATTGGTTGGCATTGAGTGATTCATTTATACACTTATACATATAAATAACCAAACGTTGAGTGATTTTTGTGAGTGGTTTACACTCATGCATAAAAGAAACTTCGTAGACATGTGATGCTCATTTGAATATTTCTAGTATTTTTGAAAAGAGCAAGCTTAGAAGACTCGGTTAATTCTTATAAGCGTGCCATGTTTGATAGTCAATTATGAGTTTGGATCTTTATTTAACAAATATTTTGTCTCACACCATCTTTTATGTCAATGAGATTTCTTTTGTTAAATGGTCGCATGAGAGTTTGCTTGAGGACAAGCAAAGTTCAAGTATGGGGATGTTCGATATGATAATAAATATACATGTTTACAATATATATTTCTTTGCATTTTAAGTTATTTTTTATACAAAATTCATAATTTAGGCACTTATTTGTCTTTTATTTGAATTTTGTAGGTTTCGTATGAAGCTTGGTGATTTTTGTGATGAAAATTCAAAATTTGAAGAAGTTCAAGAGGAAAAAGGCTTCTGATATGACTATATTAAAGCTGAATATAACCATATAAGCTATCAAATTCCAAATAGCCTATTTTTTATGTTGAATATGGTCATATCACTTCAGATATAGCCATATTCGGGCAGAAAACGGGTTTATAACCCTAATCATATGTAAGGCCCCGTTCCCGGGACGCTTACAGCTGGTCAATCATCGCACATAAAACATATATTTTCATCCTCTTACATAAAAATGTTGCAGCGAAAACATTTAAAAATACATTTCATTTCTATATCAATGCTTTTGCAAGTTAATACAACATTCATTTCAAACATAGTTTGTTCGTATTACAATGCAAAAACATTAAACAAAAGAATGTCATCCAAAAGTGCCGAGTAGCCGCCCCGTGCCATCCTCAGCAACCATTACATGCCAACTGGAAACACATCAAAGTCAGCGCTGCTGAGTGAGTTCTAGTTTTATAAATAAAATACTTTACTTTCATGAAAACCGTACTTTACTTCCTTTCAAAATCATACTATACTTTTGTACATGATCACACATCATACGTACACACAGATAATATCATTATTATCTTCATCATTCATTCATTCATTCTTTAACTTTCGTTCATTCATCGTACTTTCTTGTCATTCTTACTCTTTCATCATTACATCTTTTCTTTCCATCAACCATAAACCTTACCCTTCTGTTTTGTGGTACTGGACCTAGGCCTATCATAGACCTTCTATAACGATGCACCGCACCTCTGGCCACAATACCTAAGGTAAAGTTTAGGTGTACCATTGCCATATGCAATACCCTTCTGTTCCTGGTACTGGACCTAGGCCTATCATAGACCTTCTATAACGGTGCACCGCACCCCTGGCCATAGTACCTAGGGCATGCAGCAATGGTTCTATACAAATGGTTAATCACAGTGTCAAGCTTTACCCTCTTCGTGGCACACAACCATGATTACTGAGGTCGAATGACAAGTATCCCATTTCGAGTCTGTTACAATAACAAGGTCGCTCACCTCATACATTTGCTTGCAAGCCTTTCTTACTTTCATTCATTATTAATGCATTCATTCATTCATCATGTTCCTCTTTCATTATCTTTCACTTTATGTTACATAATACTTTCATTTCATTCATTAACATAACATGTAAAGCCACGGGAAAGATAAACATTCATCATAAGAAGGAACATCAACATACACAGTAGCATCATCATACAGGGCATCATCATACATACATAATATACATCACGCATAAACATACAACATCATCATGCCTAACATACCCTCTAAGACCCCAACTATCATCTTACTTGAACTTACGGGGACTTTCACGTCAAAACTTACACCAGCCCTATTGAGCGTATGGGCACCCTTCAGTCGCATGGCCTCCAGGTGACTGAATATCATGCGAATGGACCTATGCGGATGAACATCAATGCGGATGAACACCCCAGTCGTGCGAATGGACCTCATATGGACGGACACCAATGCGAATGAGCACTTATGCGAATGGGACCTCAGTCGCATGACTCCCCGTGCGATTGGACCCCCAATCGTGCGACTGAACCTCAGTCGTGTGAATAAACTCCAATCGCACTTCAATCGGCCGTATGGCCTCCAGTCGGTCGTCTAGCCCTAGCTGATGCAGAATGCAGTTCATCCCGAACCCAATCTGACATTTTCGACCTCCAAGCTCATCCAAACCCATTCTAAGCCCAAATCAACCATCCTAAACCTTAGGAATGCATACCACAATACCATTCAAGCACACACAAGCCCAGAAACAAACTCCAAACGCATCACACGTAAACACATCCAAATGGGTCAAACACACACACAAACAAAAATAGGTTTACTATGTGTTCTAGCCCCAAATCAGTT
Source organism: Flaveria linearis (assembly GCA_024085815.1). Classification (NCBI taxonomy): domain Eukaryota; kingdom Viridiplantae; phylum Streptophyta; class Magnoliopsida; order Asterales; family Asteraceae; genus Flaveria; species Flaveria linearis. The sequence goes on along the minus strand of CM044014.1, from coordinate 65,569,697 downwards.
GACAAAGAGTAAAAGAGGGGTCCTAGAACTCACACAAACTACCCCGAGAAGTAGAGCTTTGATTTGACCCGCTATACGATGATTTCCAAGCCCGAACCCACTCGAACCAAGCCTTTTTCTCTCATTTCTCCCTTTCTTCCTCTCCTCTCTTTTCTTTGCTGAAATATGGGTGTGGGGAGAGGGTAAGGGATGCCCTCTCCCTTCAAATATCTCCACTTACCCAACTTTCTCACGTTGACGAGTTTGGTCCCCCGACTTCGGACTTTATTTCTTTTTCTTCTTTTGTCGGCTTCAAAGAAAATATCCGGACGTTACAAGTCCACCCCCCTTATATAGGTTTCGTCCACGAAACCTGTTATTCCTAAAACAAACGTGGGTAATGATGTCTTATTTCTTCTTCGGTCTCCCACGCTGACTCGGATCCCTTCCTATGCTTCCACTGTACACGCACAAGAGGAACCACTTTATTTCTCAGCCTCTTCTCTTTTCAATCGATAATTGCCACTGGTTGCTCCACATAATTGAGTCGTTCGTCTACTTCGACGACACACCCCAACCTTGACTGCGGAAACGTCGAGATGTGAGAGTTAAGATCGTTCACAGCCATATAACGCTATTATTAAATCAAAATATGTTATTCATAACTAACATTACAAACATAAGTCTCAAACAAGATAACATTATGATATAAAAGTTAAATATGACAAGTTCATCCTTTTATTTCTATAGGTCTAATCCTAGATGTGATAAGCTTCAAACTAGTAATCATACTTGAGTATTTCCTGAAACATGTTAAAATAAAAGGTCAACAATAATGTTGGTGAGATTTCCATAGTTTTCAATACATAAGTATATAAAAGATGGTAATTCATGTTGTAAATTAGAGAACAAATTAACTAGGGATGTAAGACAGAATGCACAATCAAACCTTGACAAAGTTTTACAAGTCTTAAACGTTTATAAGTATATACGATTAGCTAAGGGGCTGCTTGATTGTGCTGACTGAGTAAGATCTGACTGAGTCAGAAGCTGACCCAGTAAGAAGTTCTGACTGAGTCTGTATCTGACTGAAACTTGGCTGTTTGATTTAGTATCTGACTGACTCTGCTTAATGATAAAAATAACCTTATATACATACATATACATAAGAAATATATACATATACATACACATCTACATACACATACATCTACATACACATCTACATACACATCTACATACACATATACATCAACATACACATACATCTACATACACATACATCTACATACACATACATCTACATACACATCTACATACACATACATCTACATACACATCTACATACACATACATCTACATACACATACATCTAGACCCTCTCTTTGATGCAGAATCCAAATTTCTAGTAGCACCAAAGCTCATTGATAAAGATATCTCAGCTTCCTACAATGATGATAAAAAAACACACGCATTAGCCAGAACATGCAGACTCCTGCACAGGAATCCCCTAATTCCCAAACTAAAAACTCTAATTTGTCCAAAACACATCAATATCCTCAAATTAACCTCTCAAAGTAAAGTACATCCACAATCATTGTGAATTTTAGAAGTGTCATTCAATCACCATACAGATTGTATGCTTCAATCGAAAGAAAAATGAAAGTAAAATCAAAAGAGGGATCGGACAGGAAGAAGTAGAAGATCGAGTACCTTTTCCATGTCGATAAGAAGGGTCATTTTGGAGACAAATTGTTCGAGTGATATTCTACTCGATGAAGATGATGACTTCTTCATGGTCTTGCCGTTGTCCATAGCCGCGGTTTAAGCCGCCGGACGGAGAGTGATCAACGGTCGTCGGAAAAGGTCGGGGGGGGGGTTCCGATTAGTTGCAGGGTTCAGATTAGTTGTAGTGATCAGCGATCGAGAGCGCAGGGGAGGGGGAGGTCAGCGATGTGGAGAAGAGGGGGGAAGGGACTGGGTCAGCGATGTCAAAGGGGAGGACTCGGTCAGCGTTATTTTCCGGGTCAGCCGACTCGGTCAGCCACAACGAACACACTGACTGGCTGACCGAGTCAACCAGTCAGTGGTCAGACGCGTGGTCAGACACATCAAACAGCCCCTAAGTGTACTTGAATCAACCAAGCAGGCTTGTCAGGCCCATAGATCTATGACGTCGCCAGGCTAGCAATAGTTAATGATTGTACATATAATCAACATTACATGGTAGCTACAAATGTCAACTAACCACAACATACAAGTGAATTGCCATAAGTTTACAAGAATCAAACGTTTTACAAGTGCAATGGTTATAATGTAACATGTTTCACCCCAAAGTATGAAAATATAAAAAGGGGTATATAAATACTCACATGAATAATAATGGTAGTCAAATAAGAAGTCTTGCACTAATAGCCGAAGATTTATTAAAGTTCAACCTAGAGACGGCATATTGAGTTAATCACGGTTATTGTAATTTCTTAACGGTACCCGGGATCTCATAGTTTAAATTTGAAGTTTGGGATTCTTGGTTAACAATATGATATTATAATGATACTATTTATTTGAAAGCCTGTAACTAATTTAAATAGAATAACCACAATAAACAATTATATTATAACCCATTAAGAAGTTTTGTAATAACCTCACTAATAAGGAGTTAAAAATTTTATAATTAAAGAATTTATTAAAATACTATTGAATGAAATATTAATTTGTAGTCTTAAATTAACTTATGACAAATGATATAGCTTTAAAGTAAATTCATAAGTACAATATATGAAATATTTGTATATAAGCATGTATATAGATTTATTTTTTTCCAAATACTTAATTTAAACTTGAAAGTCTATTTTATAGAAATAAAATATTTATTAGATTAAAACTCTTGAGAGTTTAAAAGGATTAATTTAAAGCTACCAAGGAGATATATCTTTTATAACCATTTTATAATTTTCAAGGGAAAATTTTAAAAAGGTTATTTAACTTTGTAGAAAATTAAAAGAAAATAGTTTTATTTAGATTATGACAAAATAAATTAATTTATATATAAATTTAATAATATATTAAAATTTTTATAAATAAAATATTCAACAAAAAGCATTTCTTATTAGGTCATGATTAAGGAATAATTTTTTTGTTAATTTAATAACATTTAAGATTTTTTTGAAATTAAACAAAGCAACAAACCAGGTTTAAAATAAATAAATAAGTTGCAGGGGCCCGGGTTTGAACCCGGGACCTCCTGTCCCTTAACCTTAAGTCTTAACCGGTGAGCCAAGACCGGTTCTGTGTTTCGATTTACAAAGAAAAGAACAAAAGTAATTCAAACAAAAATCCCAAATTCCACCCATGAACCCTAGTTTCAATTTGATCCAATCGATCCTCGAAACGAAATCGATCATGAAATTAATATTAGGGCTTTTGTTCCCCACCTTAAAACGCGCAGATCCATGTAACCAATTACCTGATTCGAAGTTCCAATCCATGACTTTAAGTTTGATATATCCTCGGTTGTTCTTGATGAAGATTTCAATGTGTGCGTGTATGTGTGATGAAATGGAGTGCCCAGCTAGTGAAAAGGAGGTATTGAGGGAATTAGCCCTCTGTTTTATATGGTTAATTTGATCGATTAATTGCTCAACGGCTATACGATTTAATGTCGGCCGCTAATATTGATTTGGGGTTTAATTCGATCGTTTCAGGTGAAATTAATCTCACCATTAGTTTCTAAATGATTATAAGAACGTGTATACATGCTTAATTGCATCAATAATGCGATTTAAGTGTAGAAACGGTTTTAGTTTTTGATGGTTTCAGTTTTTGTGATAAATGCCTAGCCAAACCAAAATGAAACACCAATTATTAAGTCTCATAGGGTTCGAAATGGTTCACGAAACGATTTGGTGAAGTTTTGTGTCAAAACCGTAGCTTAAAATCGTTTTTTTGGGGGTGGCCGGAGCTCGGCCTGAGCTTGGCCGGAGCCCCGCCGGAAAATCGGGGAAAGGGGGGGAACTTGGTTTGGGTTTTGGAAAATTACACCTTTAGTCCCTGCGGTTTTTATTTTATTATTTCATGTTTAAAACTTTCATTTAAAGTTTTAAATTTAACATAAAGGCCCCCTTAACTTAATTATACTTTAATTAATTTTTTTCTTATAACTTAACAATCATTTATCTTTTATAAAAAATATTATTATTATTATTATCATTATTATTATTATTATTATTATTATTATTATTATTATTATTATTATTATTATTATTATTATTATTATTATTTTATTAGAGTAAAATAAATTTTTAACTCTTAACTTAATGAATTAATGTAAGATAAAAGAAACACTTATAACAACCCCCATATAGTTTCTTAAAAAACATAAATGGTCCTTAGAAAAACATAACGAGGTTAACTATTAATTAATGAAAATACGAAAGGTTACATTCGATATCCTCCAGTGGAACAATCATATCTTCATCTGCCAAACACTTCCTTAGATGAGATACGTGGAATGTAGGGTGAATTCCACTTAACTCATCTGATAACTCCAATCTATAGGCCACATCTCCTACTCGAGCAATGATTCGGAAAGTGCCTATGTATCTCGGGCTCAACTTACCCCGCTTTCGGAAACGAATGATACCCTTCCAAGGTGAGACATTTAACATAACCCGGTCACCCACCTGGAACTCAACTAGTCTGCGTCGTTTATCAGCATACGACTTCTGTCTATCTTTGGCTGCCTTCATGAAGGCTTTGATCCTTTTAAGCTTTTTAGTTGTAGCCTCGATCACCTCGACGCTCCCTAACTCTTTATGACTAATATCACCCCAACAAATGGCTGTTCTGCATCTCCTACCGTATAGCATCTCATAAGGTGGCATACCAATGCTGGCATGATAGCTGTTGTTATATAAGAATTCAGCTAACGGTGAGTAGTCATCTCAACTTCCCCCAAAATCAATCACACATGCCCGTAGCATGTCCTCCAATATCTGAATGGTCCTTTTTAACTGATAATCAATCTGAGGATAATAAGCCGTGCTAATATGTAACCTCGTCCCCATGGCGTCGTGGAATTTCTTCTAGAATTTGGATGTAAACCGGGTGTGACGGGTGGTTCAAGGAACAACCCTTTATGATGTTAAAACGCGTAATATTCTCACTTTTAATCGAGAAATTATCTTGAATTAGATAACTACAGTTGCTTGTGTTTCAGGTATGTTGGGAGCTGAAAATGGAGTCAACGTTGCGGGCGTGGACGGAGTGGACGTGTGTGGAAAGAAGAAAAGAAGAAACAGACTGTTTAGGGATCCACTGTAATTTACGGTGGCCACCGTAAATTACGGTGGACCCCAAATTTGCATTTTTCCACCGTATGGCAGAAGTATTCCACCATACCAACTTGACCTCTACCGTAACTTACGGTGGCTACCGTAAGTTACGGTAGCTGCTGACGAAAAAGTGTAACTTGTTGTTTTAAAATGTTTTGAGTGGTATCTTTTGCTTATTCTCTGGATCCAACAAATTCTCTCCATAAAATAGGCAAAAGTGGTTGTTATTGGGGCATTAAAAACATCTTCAAATCATTTGGTTGGGAGGCTTGATTCATATGAACATTGGTAGCTAATCTCTTTTGAACAAGATTCATTCGGGTGGTGAGATTCAAGTATTGTTTGGCTCAGCTTTTGTTGAACTTCTTGGTTGTGTTGAAGAACAAGATATTGTGGTACTTTGATCCTTGTTATTTTACTTTGATTGTTATGAATTATCTTTTGAATCTTGTTCTCATGCATAAAACTATGAGTGGCTAGTCTTCTTGTATGTTTCCTTTTGGTTTGAAGGATTTATAACTTTGATCATGTTGGTGTTTTCTATTTATGGGATGATGAAATTGATCTTGTGATTGTTTTGTCATGATGATTGTGTATTATGTGTAATGGGTCATTCATAAATTGCTTAACTTCAACCATACGTTCTTGATGCCATAGGCAAATCTTGATTTAGTGGAAATATTGAGTAATTTGGTAGTGATACTGATTATCGAGAGATAACTTTGCTAATACAAGTACTTAGTCCTCTTTGATCACACATAAACACACACTCATGAATCATGTCTATGTGGTTCTTCCCAATTAACACCAATATCATCATTTGTTAAAATCCGGATACCAAAGGGAAACATATTTCTCATTACTGATTTTTACAAACCAATTCACTTTTACTTCCTGCTTTAAGTCAATTCAACAAATCAACAGATTATTGAACTTTACTTATTTATCATTTTAGTTAAACCTAGGAATTGCAATCTGAATTAAGTTAACACATATTCCACAAACTCCCTGTGTTCGATACCCACTTACCGCTAGCTAATTAGTAGTATTTGGTTTTAAATTTGATTGAGACTTCGACCTCACGTCAAATTTTGGTGCCGTTGCCGGGGAGTTGTGCGCAACGTGTGTTTGCTTATTAGTTTTGTTTTATTATTTCGGTGTTACGCTGGTTGTGTGTAGTGTGCAGGTTTTGTTTCAGGTGTATGCATACCAGGAATTCAAGCTCATCATCACCATTAGTGTTTGATCCAGAAATTGAACGAGCTGCTCGTAGAAACAGAGTTTTACATCGACAAAACAGAATCAGTGGTTCACCAATAGCACCTACATCACCCGTTACACCACGAAACACAATGGATCCGCTTTCACCACCTCCTACTACGGGTCAAACGACACCATCTGAGCCTTTACCAAATCCTACATTACCACCGGAGACTAAACCAACCCATACCCCATTACCTACGAGTACCCAAACCGAACATTCCTTTAGCTTTGACCCATCAGCACCTATTCCGCCCTTTTCATATTTCTTCCCAACAATCGGTCAATCATCATCGTCTAGACCAGTCCCAACATCACAACCATATCAATCCAATCCATCCATATTTCATACTCCCTCTACCTCTCAATTGCAACCGGATACACAAGACCAACAACCTCAAGTTGTACAAACATCGGGAGTAGGACGAGCTGGTGTTGATGGTGGTTATGGTGATGAATTTAGGAGATATGATGAAGAAGGGTACGCGTACGAAGGAGATGCTGATCAAGGAAATTATGTTTATAGTCAAGGACAAGCTATGCAAGGATATGGGCGACCACAACCACAAGTTATGCAGCAACAAATTACACCACCACAAATACAACCCCAAGTGAGGCCAGATGGACCATAGTTTCAAGAGCAGATTCTTTCACAACATGGGGGAGGAAACTTTCAACCACCATTTCAGAAATTCATGCCTCCAGGACCACAAGTTCAAAGACCAATGGGTCCTCAACGACCAAGAGTTAGGTTGGGTGTTCCACGAAGGCATAATTGGGATGCTGCTAGGGGTATTGAGGCACACTTTCGTCCAATCATTACAAATAATCCATCACCAGTGGTCATTCCTCAAAACAATCAAGGGAGAACGTTTGAAGTCCGAACAAATTCACTTCAAAGTTTGCCAAAGTACAAAGGGTTAGCAACGGAAGAACCCTATTTTCATTTGGAAGCTTATGATTCAATTTGTAACACAATTGGTGGTCAAGGATTTTCTGCGGATGATGTCAAGTTGGTATTGTTTCAGTTTTCATTGGAGGATAAGGCAAAGAGGTGGTTTTACACTTTGCCATCTGCTTCAATTTATACATGGGCTGAAATGAAACAAAGGTTTTTGGAAGAGTTTTTCACAGCTCAAAATACTAATGACACTAGGAGAAGCTTGAGAAGTTTCCAACAACAACAAGGTGAAATGTTCCATGAGGCGTTTGAGCGGTTTAACATGATGATCAAGAACTGTCCTCATCATGGAATTGAGTTATGGGAATTGTTGAACGCTTTTCACGAAGGGCTTCATTCTGAAGATGCTCGGGATTTAATGTCTATCACAAATGGTACATTTGGTACAAATTATGAGCAGGACGATTGGGCATTTCTGGAACAAATGGCGGTTACATCGAAGAGGAAGGCTCAATCATCAAGACGAGCACGACCAGTCATTACACGAGCTCCAGTTCATGCGGTGGATGATGGTAATGTACAAGCTTCAAATCAAGTTTATAATGTTTGTACAAATTGCAATGAGTTGGGGCATGCTGTGGATTCTTGCACGGTGACTTTTGAACAAGTGGAGGAAGTGAATGCTATTCAAGGTCAAGGGTTTGGTGGAAGAAAGTACAACATGAACTCAAATACCTATCATCCCGGTTTGAGGAATCATCCGAACTTTAGTTATAGGAATCCGGCGAATCAATCTAATCCAAATTTCCAAGGAAAGCCTCAAGGTAATTTTGTTCCTCGTCAACAATACCAAAATTATCAAGGAAATTTCAGAGGGGGGAACAATCAAGGATATCAAAAGCCTTTCCAACCATCGGGAAATAATCAAGGAAATGAGACAAATCAATCTTCATCAAGTAGTGGTAATGAAGTGATGGAGATGCTAAAGTCCATGCAACAGGAGATGCAAAAGAGGAATCAATTGGATGATGCTAGAGCTCAGAAAGATGAAATTAGAGACAAGGCCATTCAATCGTTAACCAATCAAATGGGTCAACTTGCAACGGATGTAGCAAATCTTAAGAAAAACAAAGGTCAACTTCCTAGTGACACGAAGGTAAATCCCTCTCACAGTTCTTCTCGTAATGTTCCTATTAATCATGATAGTGTGCTGAGAAGTGGTAAAGAATATAAAACACCACCTTCTCCGGTTTTAATTGATGGGGTGGTTGAGGATATTACCGGGTTAGAAAGTGATGAGGAGGACCAAAGTCCTCAAGAAAATGTTTTGAACGAAAATGCAAATAAGAAAGTTATTGAAAAAACGGTATTCAAGGAAAATGTGATTCAAAATAATAAAGAGGTGGACCAAAGCCAAGTACCATTTCCGTCAGCTTTGGTTGACCCGGGTAAAAAGAGTGTGATCTCATATTCATCATTGGAAAAAGATGACATAATGGAAGTTTTCAAACAAGTCAAAGTTAACATTCCATTAATTGAGGCAATTCAGAAAATTCCAGCTTATGCAAAGTTTTTAAAAGAATTGTGTACAGTTAAAAGAAAGAAAAGGGTGCCTAAACGAGTTAAACTAACTGCAAGGGTGAGTGCAGTTGTGGAAGGAACACTCCCACTCAAGCTCCGAGATCCGGGAGCACCATTGATAGATATCCAAGTAGGTGATTTCAAAATTTTTAAGGCGTTATTGGATCTTGGAGCCGGGGTGAGTATCCTTCCGGGAAGTTTATATGACCAATACGATTTTGGTCCATTGAAACGGATGGAGACAACGGTGGTGTTAGCCGATTTGTCTCATAAACTTCCTAGGGGGATTGTGCAGGATGTGATTGTGCAGGTGAATGAGTTTTATTATCCTGTTGATTTTTTGGTTTTGGATTATGCTTCGGTTGATTCAAACCACAGCCCAAATGTTATTTTGGGACGACCATTTTTGAACACGGCTCATGCAAGGATTGATTGCAGGAATGGTACAGTACAAATGGCATTTGGTAAACGCCAAATGAGTTTAAATGTGTTTGCTAACAAATCTTATTTTGATGATGATGATGAGTGTTTTATGGCAGATGAATTTGATGAATATGACCCTCATGAGTATGAGGAAGATTCGGTGGAGGTTTGTTTGTGTGATTCTTCTGAACAGGTACAGGTTTGTGCATTGAGGATGGAGGAGCAAAAACAAGATGTGTTGGCTGTACAGGAAGGGAGGCCACCATGGACTCACCAAATTGAAAGTTTACCGGATGAAATTAATTCCAATACAAAGCCATCTTTGGAATGTCCACCCAAGATTGAGTTGAAGATTCTACCGGATCACTTGAAGTATGTGTTTTTGGGAGATGAGGAAACATTGCCGGTCATCATAGCATCCAACTTGGAAGAAGCTCAAGAACACAAACTTCTAAAGGTGTTAAAAACAAACAAGGCTGCAATTGGGTGGACAATAGCCGATTTGAAAGGTATTAGTCCTTCTGTAGTAATGCACAAAATCATTACTGTCGAGGACGCAAAACCAACTCGTAAGACTCAAAGGAGGTTAAATCCCAACATGAGAGAAGTGGTGAAAAAGGAGGTCATCAAATGGTTGGATGCGGGGATCATCTATCCCATTTCGGATAGTGCCTGGGTAAGTCCTACACAAGTGGTACCGAAGAAAGCCGGCATTCAGGTGATTAAAGATGAAAATGGTGAGCAAATCGCCACCCGACCGGTAACCGGGTGGCGAGTATGTATTGATTATAGAAAATTGAATTCGGCCACTTCAAAAGACCATTTCCCGTTACCCTTTATTGACCAAATTATTGAAAAACTTGCGGGTCAAAAATTTTATTGTTTTTTGGATGGGTATTCGGGGTATAACCAAGTGGCCATTCATCCGGATGACCAACACAAGACCACCTTTACATGTCCATATGGCACTTTTGCCTTTAGAAGGATGCCATTTGGATTGTGTAACGCTCCGGCCACGTTTCAACGTTGTATGATGAGCATATTTTCGGATATGGTTGGGGACACACTTGAGGTATTCATGGATGACTTTTCTATTTTTGGGTAAACTTTTGACACGTGTCTTAATGAATTAGAAAAGGTTTTAAAAAGATGTGTCGAAACGAATTTGGTCTTAAGCTGGGAGAAAAGTCATTTTATGGTACAAGAGGGAATTGTTTTGGGACATGTTGTGTCCAACCGGGGAATGGAGGTGGACAAGGCAAAAATAAAAGTCATTTCATCTTTGCCACCTCCAACAAATGTTAAATGGGTTAGATCATTCTTGGGACATGCGGGATTCTACCGGAGATTCATAAAAGGTTTTAGTGTTATCACAAAACCTTTGTGTAATCTCTTGTTGAAAGATGTCCCTTTTGAGTTTACTAATGAATGTTTGCAAGCTTTTAATGTTTTGAAGGAACAATTAGTGCAAGCTCCTATTTTGCAACCACCAGATTGGTCAAAGCCATTCGAGATCATGTGTGATGCAAGTGACACTACAGTTGGTGCAGTTTTGGGTCAATGAGTGGGGGTCACAAGTGAAGCAATACATATGGGATGAACCCGACTTGTTTAAAATTGGTGCAGATCAAATCTTGAGAAGATGTGTTCCTGAATCAGAAGTTAAAGAGATTTTGGCACATGCTCATTCATCCGCGTGTGGGGGTCACTTTAGTGGTCAAAAGATCGGTTACAAAGTTCTCACTTGTGGGTTTTATTGGCCTACAATTTTCAAAGATGCAAGAGATTATGCAAAGAATTGTTTGAATTGTCAAAAGATGGGAAGCATATCAAAACGAGATGAGATGCCAATGCAACCGATCCTTGTGGTTGATATCTTCGATGTTTGGGGCATCGACTTCATGGGCCCTTTCCCAAACTCATGTGGTTATTTGTACATTCTTGTTGCAGTGGATTATGTCTCGAAGTGGGTCGAAGCAATTGCAACACGAACCAATGATCACACGGTGGTAGGTAAGTTTGTGCAATCTAACATCTTTTCACGGTTTGGGGTGCCTCGGGTAATTATAAGCGATGGTGGATCACATTTCAAGAATTTCAACTTTGGGAAGTTGTTGAAAAGGTTCAATGTGAACCATAGAATTGCAACTCCGTATCATCCACAAACGAGCGGTCAAGTAGAGGTGTCAAATCGTCAAATTAAAGAAATCTTGATGAAAACAGTTCGAGTTGACAGGAAAGATTGGCCAGTAAAGTTTGATGATGCACTATGGGCATACCGAACAGCGTATAAAACACCAATTGGAACAACACCGTATCGGTTGGTGTACGGGAAAGGTTGCCATTTACCAATGGAGTTAGCTCATAGAGCTTGGTGGGCGATCAAGAATGTCAACATGGAGTATAATGAAGCTGGCAAGTTAAGAAAGTTGAAGTTGTGTGAGTTGGAAGAAATCCGAGATGAGGCATATGAATGTGCATCCGCTTACAAGGACAAGCTTAAAAGGGTTCATGATGCGAAGTTACGGAAGAGAATGTTTGCAGAAGGGCAAAAGGTGTGGTTATATAACTCTAAGCTTAAGTTTTTTCCTGGGAAGTTAAACAGCAAATGGATGGGACAGTATGTGATCACGAGAGTGGGTCAATTTGGTGAAGTTGAAATTGAAGACCCAAAGGATCATGTGAAACAAGTGGTAAACGGTCACCGCCTCAAACCATACTTAGATGGGAATGACTTGAAAACGCTTGAAATGGACAAGGAGAGCTATATCCTCCATCCACTGGAGGACGGTAATGTTTAAGAGGCCCAGGTTTGCAGTAGTGTAAATATCTAGTTTTTGTTTTTGTTTGGTTTTATTTTGTTTTATTTGTTTGCAAATTTGGTGTTTTCGTTCGGGTAAACAAATAGTTTTAAGATCATGTTGGGGACAACATGAGATTTTTGAGGGGGTAGGAGGTAATTTCTATCTCATCAAAAATCAACGGTTACTTTAACGTTTTACTAATGTTTACCATGTCTAATTAAAATTTTTTTTCTTTTCCAAAGATCAATTAAAAAAAAAAAAGAAGAATTTTAAAACCAAGTCTATCGTAAATTACGGTGGGCACCGTAATTTACGGTAGCCTGGAAAGTTGATACGGAAGAGAACCACTGCCTTACGGTGGGTTTTGAGATTAATGGATACCGTAATTTACGGTACCCACCGTAAATTACGGTGGGTTCAGGATGGGCGACGGTTTCCAGCAATAAAAAAAAAATTTACAAAACCCACGGGCTCTCTCTCTCCCTCATTCACTACTTCCATTTTTCTTCTTCTTCTCCATAACCCACAACACCCACAAACTTCATTCCTTCATAAAACCGTCAATTCTTAACCAAATCACGTGATTTTTGAGTCTATCTTGACTAGAATTTCACGTAGATTCTGATTTTGCTAAGCAAATTGCGAAAAAACAAAGTTTGCTGGTCCGAATAGCAAGCCCTAGGTCCGAAATTTTTGGGGTTTTTCAAGCTTTTGTCTTTCTTAGCATTCAACATCATCAATTGAAGGTATGTCATATTGTTTTACTATTTTTGATGGTGCATTGTGAAGATTAAGGTTATGTTTAGTTGTTCTCATTCGTTCATAAACATTTGCTTGTTTTTGGGTTATATTTGGATGACATGGTTTGATCATTGTTATGGACTAATTGGTTTTAATTATGATGAAATGACCATTTGCTTGTTATGATAGATGTAATTTGATGATAAAGTTGTGAACTTGGTAACCTTTGCATTCTAGAGACATCATGCCCAATTTTTGAAAAATTTTTATAAACTCTTGGTTAACAAACATTTACAACTATAGTAACAAGCAAGTGTGGGGATATTGTGGAAGAAGGATTATACTTAGTGCGTTAATTGTGTTATTTGTTTTGTGTGTAGAAAAATGGTAAGAACTAAGGATAGAGCCGGGGCAAGTTCTTCTTCTTCAAAAGGCAAGGAACCGGAACAACCAAGGAAGAGACAATACTTGGGCAGGGTTGATGAAAGTGAGAGCAAGGAGGAGGAGATGATGGACTTGGATCAAGGTAATAAACCGAAGTGGGAATCAGGTCCCCTTGAGGATCAACCGGAAAGGTGGCAACCGGTGTTGTTTCATGACCGAATGAACCGGTTGAAGAATAAGGCTGCTGCATTTATCTGTGAAAGAGAAGTTAGGGAAGTTGAGTTTGGGCCCTTCAATGTATTTGCCCGGTTTCGAGCTTTAGGATGGGAGGCAGCACTCAGTTGTTATGATAGGGACAACAAAAACCTGTTTATGACTGAAATTCAAGAATGGATGGCAACATTGACATGCAACAGGTATGATAGGCCATCACAGATGAAGTTAACGGGCGAGGTTAATGGAATAAAGGTGGAAATGTCATTTGAGTCATTACGAAGATTAGCAAAATATGACAGTTTACCTGCTCGTGATTACATGATTCCAAGCCTTGATGATCTGTTGATTAAACCAGAGAATCATCCAAGGTGGAATGACATGTTGGCAGCTATATTCTTGCCCGGTACTTTTAGTGGTGTTTTGTACCGGAGGAATCTGAAGATTGAAGCAAAATTGCTGCTGACCATTTGCATTCTGAATGTCATTCCCCGAAGGGGAGATAAGGAACAGGTGAGGTATTCAGAGGTACCAGTTCTCTACTCATTGCTTAACGGGTCGCCCCGATTTCCGATACGGTATTTAATCATGAACCATCTTTGGATATGCCGTAACAAAGTGGGGAGGAACATCATCCCGTACTGCCGAATTATCACGGGATTGTTGAAGCAGTTCAGAGCAATCACCGCTGAGGATAAAGGAGCATTCAAAAGACATAAGCCTTTGGAGATTCGGAAGATGGGTACTGGATGGACCTACACTCAATCGGAGAGATATCACAAGCTGAAATCGGAGGGTCAGAGATGGAGAGTATTGAAGGATGATGCAAGGGCACTTTTACCGAGAGAAGAGGATGATCCTGAGAGTGGAAATGAAGCCCCGAGTGGGGATGAGGATTATGCGGATGACCCTCATGATGAGGATGTGCATGAGGGTCAAGGGGGTCCAGATGGGGGACATGGTGGTGCTTTCTATGATTACACGGAGCGATCGTACGCGCCAAACTGGGCGTACGATGGTACCATGCAGGAAGTTATTGAGAACCAACGTCCTCCGGCACCCATTTTCGATTCATGGTCGGGTTTGGAGCGAACGTTATTTGATCAACATACGATGATGAGTGCGAGTATGGAAAGAGCTTTGAAGCATAACTTTGACCGTCAAGAAGCATGGAATCGTGCACATGCTTATTCTCATGAGGTGGAGGTGAATAATAGGTATGAAGATGATCAAGCAAGAAGGATGCATGCAGATTGGCATGCAGGGCGGCCTGTGGTTGTGGATCCACCTCCGGTGGATTATGCGTCTCTACCACCTTACGATGGTAGTATATCGTATCCGACCCCGCCGCTCCATCATTCGCAATGGGTAGATCCTCGTCAACAACAAGGAGCATCGCAGCAAGAGGGAAGTGGTAGCGGTGCATTTGCTTTCGGAGAGTGGAATGATATGATGTCTTCTATCTTCGGACCTCCTCAGCCCCGCTATTATTAGTCAGGTTGTGTTCTTTTCCGTACATTTTATGAATATTTGTTGGTTTGTTATGTTTATGGATGGGTGGATGGGTGGAGTTAAGTAATGCTGCTTTGTTTTGGGCTATGCGAGAGTTGGTGGTGTGTTTCTAAAATATATATATATATATATATATATATATATATATATATATATATATAAAATAAAAAATATCAAAAAGAAAGTTATGGTTTAAGTCTATGAACGTTTGGTGTGTTTAAGCGATCAAATCTTCCTAAAACCGTACATTGGAGTCAATGTACCTCAAGTGTGGGGATGAGGAGAAATTTTGGAGTTTTTTTTTAAAAAAAAATATAATTCAAGCAAAACATTGTGAGAAATTGAACACTTTGGATTAACTCCGAATGATGCATCAGCAACCTTAATCATTCTTATTATTGGTGAGAGTTGAAGCCACACTTGTAGATAAATAACACATTTCTTTGTGAGAGTGGCAACAGGTGGGGGTGCATTAGAACTTGTGCTTGAATACGATCCGAGACTTTAAGTTGGATGTGAATGTGAAAGGAATAAGGGCATTTAGGTAGCCTCGTCTTTGATGTGTGCGAGTTTGGGATTTGGGAGGTTGGACCTCATAAATTATATATATGAGCTTGGTTGCGAGAGGGGCGGGGGTTTGGACATTTAGTTGCCCAATGTTGTGCCTAAAAGCCTATCGTTTGTTACCCCTTAGCTAGTTACTTCAAAATTTACCCAACTTGACCTGGTCTTATAGTGTTAGTAGTGTTTAGTAGTTGTAATCATCTTCAATGCTATGTTGAATGCTTGCGTGAAGATTTTGTGCTAAAGAAAAAAAATATATATATAAAAAAAAAGAAAGAAAAAATGAACGAAGAAAAAGAAAGAAAAAAATTAAGAAAATAAAAAAAAGGAATTGAAGTTGAGTACCTTGTTCATAGTATTAGGTTTGGTAATCAGTGGTTATGTTATTATGTAATAAAAGACCAGGTTAAGTTTTCGCTTCTTTATATATATTCCATTTCCTACCCATACACCTAGCCACGTTACAACCTTAAAGTCTCTTTTGATATGCATTCATGTTTGGCAATTATTAAGAGAAGGGTCGATTTAGGTACAAGCTTATAGTTGTGCAACCACCGTTTGCCTTTTGTGTGTCTAGCTCATGGACGCTAGTGCTTACTTGTTGCTGAGAGGAGAGACATAGTGAGGGGTGTGTCATTTTGGTTGTTACGAAAGGGTTAGTAAAAAGTCTTACATGTTTATGCTTGGGTTACATTGATCGCTTGTGTGAAATTGATTTGATGTGTTGCTTGGGACAAGCAACGGTTAAGTGTGGGGATGTGACAGGTGGTTCAAGGAACAACCCTTTATGATGTTAAAACGCATAATATTCTCACTTTTAATCGAGAAATTATCTTGAATTAGATAACTACAGTTGCTTGTGTTTCAGGTATGTTGGGAGCTGAAAATGGAGTCAACGTTGCGGGCGTGGACGGAGTGGACGTGTGTGGAAAGAAGAAAAGAAGAAACAGACTGTTTAGGGATCCACCGTAATTTACGGTGGCCACCGTAAATTACGGTGGACCCCAAATTTGCATTTTTCCACCGTATGGCAGAAGTATTCCACCATACCAACTTGACCTCTACCGTAACTTACGGTGACTACCGTAAGTTACGGTAGCTGCTGACGAAAAAGTGCAACTTGTTGTTTTAAAATGTTTTGAGTGGTATCTTTTGCTTATTCTCTGGATCCAACGAATTCTCTCCATAAAATAGGCAAAAGTGGTTGTTATTGGGGCATTAAATACATCTTCAAATCATTTGGTTGGGAGGCTTGATTCATATGAACATTGGTAGCTAATCTCTTTTGAACAAGATTCATTCGGGTGGTGAGATTCAAGTATTGTTTGGCTCAGCTTTTGTTGAACTTCTTGGTTGTGTTGAAGAACAAGATATTGTGGTACTTTGATCCTTGTTATTTTACTTTGATTGTTATGAATTATCTTTTGAATCTTGTTCTCATGCATAAAACTATGAGTGGCTAGTCTTCTTGTATGTTTCCTTTTGGTTTGAAGGATTTATAACTTTGATCATGTTGGTGTTTTCTATTTATGGGATGATGAAATTGATCTTGTGATTGTTTTATCATGATGATTGTGTATTATGTGTAATGGGTCATTCATAAATTGCTTAACTTCAACCATACGTTCTTGATGCCATAGGCAAATCTTGATTTAGTGGAAAGATTGAGTAATTTGATAGTGATACTGATTATCGAGAGATAACCTTGCTAATACAAGTACTTAGTCCTCTTTGATCACACATAAACACACACTCATGGATCATGTCTATGTGGTTCTTCCCAATTAACACCAATATCATCATTTGTTAAAATCCGGATACTAAAGGGAAACATATTTCTCATTACTGATTTTTACAAACCAATTCACTTTTACTTCCTGCTTTAAGTCAATTCAACAAATCAACAGATTATTGAACTTTACTTATTCATCATTTTAGTTAAACCTAGGAATTGCAATCTGAATTAAGTTAACACATATGCCACAAACTCCCTGTGTTCGATACCCACTTACCGCTAGCTAATTAGTAGTATTTGGTTTTAAATTTGATTGAGACTTCGACCTCACGTCAGGGTGTCATAATCAGACACAATAGACACCGGCACACCATGTCGAGTTATAATTTCCTTAATGAATAGATCGGCCAACCTCTCAGATGAATATGTCTCGTGGATCGGTAGGAAGTGAGCACTCTTCGTCAAGCGGTCAACAATCACCCATATAGCATCATACCCTTTCGGAGTACGCGGCAGCTTCGTAATGAAATCCATGGTGGCGTGCTCCCACTTCCATTCTGATATATCTAAAGGTTGGATATTCCCGTACGGCTTTTGATGCTCGGCCTTCACTTGCAAGCAAGTAAGGCACTTACTCACATACTCCACTACGTCACGCTTCATACTCGGCCACCAGTAATCTTTCTTCATGTCTTGGTACATCTTTGTAGTACCGAGATGAATAGAGTATCGAGTCTTATGAGCTTCATCCATAATCTTCACCCGTAGATCCCCGAGATGAAGAATCCACATTCGTCCAAACCGGGTTCTAACACCAAATGTGTTTTCACCCAACTCCGCGACCAGACCTCTCATTCTTTCAGAGTTAAGATGATCTTCCTTTAATGTCTCTTCTTGAAACTCTTTGACTTGCTTCATCACATTCGAGGTCATGATCAGCTGGTACGCCTTCACCCAAATCGGCTCGGGTCTTTCCTTTCGGCTAAGGGCATCCGTCACCACGTTGGCTTTGCCCGGATTATAACGGATCTCATAATCATAATCCTTTAGGAGCTCCAACCATCTTCTCTGTCTCATGTTCAAGTCCTTCTGCTCGAAGAAGTACTTCAAGCTCTTGTGGTTAGTGAAAATGGTGCAATTCATCCCGTAGAGATAGTGTCTTCAAATCTTTAGTGCAAAGACCACAACTGCTAGCTCCAAATCATGAGTAGGATAGTTA
Organism: Flaveria linearis; assembly: GCA_024085815.1. Taxonomy (NCBI): domain Eukaryota; kingdom Viridiplantae; phylum Streptophyta; class Magnoliopsida; order Asterales; family Asteraceae; genus Flaveria; species Flaveria linearis. Next base: position 65,551,048 of record CM044014.1, on the reverse strand, counting down.
ACCTCATGAACCTTCAATTGTCAGGATGCGTAGGCTATAACTTTTCCTCTCTACATTAACACACACCCCAACCCCGAGTAGGAAGTATCAGAATAAACCACCAGATCCTCACTTCTATCGGGTAATGACAATACCGAAGCTTGAGTCAACCTCGCCTTCAATTCCTCAAATGCCTTCTCCTGAGCTTAACCCCACACAAACTTTACATCTTTCCGGGTCAACTTGGTTAGTGGAGAAGCGATATTGGAGAAGTCTTGAATAAACCTTCGGTAGTAGCCCGCCAAACCCAAGAAACTATGAATCTCGGATGGCATCTTTGGAGACTTCCATTGCATCACCGCTTCCACCTTTGCTGGATCCACCATAATCCCCTCCACATTCACCACGTGACCCAAGAATTGAACCTCGCACAACCAGAACGCGCACTTGGAGAACTTGGCATACAACCTCTCCCTTCTCAACGTCTCCAACACCTATCGAATGTGACTGGCATGCTCTATCTCGCTCTTCGAATAAATCAGGATATCATCAATAAACATAATCACTGATTTATCCAGCATTGGCCGACACACTCGATTCATCACGTCCATAAAAGCAGCTGGCGCGTTGGTCAAACCAAAAGACATAACGAGGAACTCATAATGACCATAACGCGTGTGAAAAGTTGTTTTAGAAATATCCTGCTCTTTCACCTTTACCTGATGGTAGCCAGATCGAAGATCTATCCTTGAAAACCAACTGGCACCTTGAAGCTGATTATACAAATCATCAATTCTCGGTAACGGATACCGATTCTTCACCGTCAACTTGTTCAGCTCACGGTAGTCTATACACAACCTCATGCTACCGTCTTTCTTCTTTACAAATAAGACTGGATCACCCCAAGGAGATATGCTCGGTCTAATAAACACCTTATCAAGCAGTTCTTGCAATTGCTCCATCAACTCTTTCATCTCAGTCGGAGCCAACCGATACGGTGTCTTGGCAACAGGTTGGGCACCGGGTATCAAATCAATCTAAAACTTGATCTCTCGGTCAGGTGGCACTCCTGACAAGTCTTCGGGAAACACATCCGGAAAGTCACATACGACCGGAACATCAGATAGTTGTGGTGTGGGCGTATTGACATCCTTCACATAAGCCAAGTAAGCGCTACACCCACGCATCATACACTTTCCCGCCACCGTCATTGAGATTACCTTCGCGATCGTCGTGACTCGATCCCCATAAACAGTTACCAAACTCCCGTCAGGCGCTGTCAAACGAATCATCTTCTTGCGACACACAATGTTCGCCTTGAAGTCCACCAACCAATCCATCCCAAGAACCAAATTGAAACCACCTAAGGTCATGACGAACGGGCTAACAGGAAACTTATGACCTTCTAGTTCCACATCACAGTCCTCTATCATCTCAGAAATCCTGGTAGACTTACCTATGGCAGTTTGTACATCAAAGGGCGCATCAGCACGTCTACTACTAACCGGCAGCTTAGTACAGAAAGCAGCAGAAATAAAACTTTTACTATTACCAGAATCGAACAACACAGAAGCTAAAGTTTGGTTTACTAGAAACGTACCGGACACAACATTAGGGTCCGTCCTAGCCTCCTCTTGTGTCATAGTGAATGCCCTAGCGCTTGCCCTCGATCCTTCACTACCCGTCTTCTTCACTCCGGAACCCTCAGCCCTAGGCTTCTTACAATCCTTACTTACGTGGCCCTCCACGCCACAGTTAAAGCACTGGACCGCACGACAGTCCCTGGCTATATGCCCCGCCTTCCCACATTTGAAGCACACGTTCGACCCCAGCCTACATTCCCCACTATGCTCTCTCCCATACCAACCGCACTTCTTTATGCCCGCACCCGATGTGACCACACGCCGGTCATCCACCCGTGCCTTTTTGTTACCCGTCGAGGCATCACCCCGACCAAACCTCTTCCCATTCCAGTTTCGATCACGACCACCCTTCCTACTACCTTCAACCACCACCACTACATCCCTCTCATCATATAACCTCCCTGCCAAGTCCACCGCCGACCTAAACATGCTCGGTCGGTCAGCGATCATGTGACTGCGAATATCCGCTTACAAACCCTGAATGTATCTCTTAATCTTTCGTGACAGAGCAGTCACCTGATTCAGCACCAAACGTGCTATCTCGTTGAACTTTGTGGTGTACTGTTGGTGTGTCATGGTTCCCACCTCTAGTTGCAGAAACTCCCTCTCAAACTTGTCCATTTCTCGGTGAGGACAAAACTCCTTAATCACCAACTTTTTCAGCTCCAACCATCTTATCCTCCCAATAGCTCTGCTACCCTCGGCTTGGACTATATTGTCCCACCAGCGCAGAACCGAGTCCACAAAAGAGTGGGCAGCAAAATTTACTTTCTGATCCTCCCGGCACTCGCTGATGTTCAAAACAACTTCCATTTCTCTCACCCACCGGTGAGCAGCAGCAGCAGTGCTGTTACCATCAAAAGTTAGGGGCTTGCATCGTTGAAACGCCCCATAGTTACAGTCTCGTGCCGCCTCCGGCGCAGGCTCCTCTTCTTCCTCTTCTTCATCATCAGAAAGAACCGTTTCAGGCTTCGGTTGCTCCCGTTCTCCCGAGGACCTGTTCCTCTCTTTACGTTCTCCTTCCCGTACAGCCTTAATCACTTCAGTCACCACAGACGGTAAGATCGTCTGCATGACTTGATGAACCTCCTCCACTACAGCCTCCTTTACCAAGGCTCTCAGATTGGGGCTCTCATCTACACCCTCCGGATGAGGGGTCTCGGGTTCTTCAGGAAACACCTTTTCAACTCTAGGCCTGCCTCTTTTGGGTCGCGATGCAGCAACAAGCCCACCACGCGAGGCTTTACATGATCTACCAACGGCCATCCTTTATCACACACTGAGAAGAAAAGTCTCTATAACTTGTTTTTGTATAAAAAACGAGAGATTTCATAAAAAGGAGGGGGAAGGGGTGAGGGTTTTTTCCCGATCAAATTCCGAGGACGCAACTTGATTTCTTTTTCATTCAACTAGGGAAAACACTGAAAATTACTTGATCCGGGGTTTTTTTAATCATAGGCCCAAAGAATGGTATGATGGTATACCTGTTTTTTTTCTCGGGTGTCACCTCATCCCCGAGTAGCTTCCTTGGTGCCCACACCCCCCTGGCCTTATCGCTGAAATTTGTTTAGGGATCACCAACGGTAATATTGCCAGCGACGAATTCCCAACGATAGTTGGTTGTTGATACAGTGGCAGCATCACTGATATGCTTGTGAACAAAATGTTCCACAATGAATCAGGAATAGAAGTTACGATGAAATATATAATTAGTTTATTTTAGTTGAAATAAAATATAAAAATAGACTTTTTTAAATATAAATAAAATTTACAAACAATATAAATTGTATCGTAAACCAAAAAGATAATCCTTCAGAAGTACCATCTCCCACACCCTCCACCGTTGTTGATGCTCAAGAATATCGATAAGGAGACACGTATATATGCCCATTTTCGAAATACAATCAATTCCAGTATATATGCTTGTTACCATCAAATTGTCAAAGCGGATATAACCTATTTATGTTAGTATTTATATATATGCTTGAAAGATGATGTCGAATTATGATAAGTTTATATGTAGCATAAATTTTCAACGTAATAGCCACGGACTAGCCAGTCGAATACTGCACTCCTTAAAAATGATGTGAAAGATCTAGACGATAATTTATCTGAAATCTTATTCTTAATATCAAAGAAGACTTATCGAGGGCTAGTTTGTGGGAAGTCTATCCCCACAGACTACAACCAACTATGAGTTTACCATTGTCGGTGGTTTGTTAGTAATTCGTCGTTGATAATCATAAAGCAATATTCATTTTTATACAAAAATCAAGGGAGTAGGTTTTAACTTCAAATTCCGTAATTTTGCGATAATAAACAATTGAGTATCACATCTCATTCTCTATAATTTTATTAGTGTAATCATTATATTATATGAAATGGTTGTGAATGGTTGTGAGTGAACGAAAGAGAAAATATCATTGTTTATCTGTATATTTGGTAATACATTGTTTAACTCTTTTATATTTTTTAATATTTCTGAAATTTGTTGTGAGTGAATGATAGAGAAAATATAATTATAAATGTATAAAAAAGTATTATTTAATTGAAAAAAAGAGTGTAAAAGTAATTATTTATAGTATAATTATAAGAATGAGTATAGAAATTAGAATGTGAATGGTAACATTTTAAAACTGCTTTATAGTTTATAAAAGTATATGTAATACATCTTGATACATGTAAGAAATATTATGAAATGTCAAAACCACAACATTGAATCGTTGTTTTTTGATAGATCGATACAAATATATTAGACACGTAACATGTCTTTCTTGAAGTCGATATAAATAAAACCAGATGCATACTCGGGTGACATGTAAAGTAGTCTCTATCTACATTTCCAAAAACACATGCCTTCACATGGATTATTCCTAAAACAAATTAAAAGGATAAGAAGCATCTCTTTGTATAAATAGGAGCACAAGCATGTGAGTTGCAGCTACTCATAGAGTTTAGAAGAAACAAGAACCACTGTTTCTCTCTTTTATTTTGCAAAATTTTATAAAAAAAATTACAAAAAAATGGCATGCTTAAACATGCAAATGAATGAGCAACAACAAGGTGGGTTCTTGGGGCCAAGAATCTCATTCTCAAATGATTTTGTTGACACCCAACAAACAACATCATCAAACTTGAAGAACAACACTTATAGAGAAGCTCCTGTTTCTTCTGAATTTGAGTTTTCTGTACCTTCTTTTGCTTCAAATTCTGCTGATGAACTCTTCTTTAAAACCAAGATTCTGCCATTGAAACAGAAGCAGAATGTCACAACACTCAGGGATGAGCTTCTTGCACCTAATGATGATGATGATGATGATATCTTCTTCCCAAAAAGCTCAGGGTGGTGGAGATTTGGAAAAAGTCAAAGCCAGAGTCAAAGTCAAAGTGTGAATCTGAATCACATTGGCTCTTTGGCTGCAAAGAAAGGTGATCATAAGAATCATGGTGGTTTGGACACCATTGATGAAACAAATGATCAATATATCAGGTTAGTAATTACTGATTATTTAGTTTAAAGTGTTTCTAAATTTCATAGTACTATCATATGTATCATTTCAAACACTCTCATGCTGTGCTTTGTTTCACCTAATAAACAAAGAAAACATTATTAATTGTTAGACATGATTTACTTTAATATGATTAACTAGTCTCTTTTCATAAAAGTAATATAATTGTTGCATCACATAAAATATACAACGGGTTGGGCTTAACGTATTCTTTTCTATTTTAGTTGTGGCATTTTTAAAACTTAACAACTTATCACATCATTAAAATTCTTCTACTTATATACTAATTAAAGACAAAAAAGATTTACTTTTTTGATTTTTTTTAAAAGTATAATGAAAATATAAAGAGTACGTTTAGCCAACTCTTATAACAACGTAGTAATTATGTTGATCATGGCGATCTTGGATCCATAAACCATTTTTAATAAACGTGTTCTTTTTGCAGGAAATGATTGTTGTGATTGGTGCATGCTGAACGATAATGGTGGAATTTTATTTTCAATTTTCAATTTTATTTATTTTTGTTTAAGTTATGAGGTTATTTTGGAGAGTTTTTAGGGCTTTGAATTCGGTCATAGATGTTTAGATTTGTACGTGTGTATTCATTTAGATCGACCTATGTTATGATTGTAGTTTTTAAGTTATTTCAATTATCCACACTTTTTGTATAGAATTGTTTTCATGTTAAGAGATGTATTATTGTTATCAGCTTCTTGTGCATCTTGTTTATTCTAAGAAAATAAATACTCGTATGTCACACAAACAAGATTTTACCTCTATAGTCCTGGATATATGTACAAAAATTCCGTATATATCCACTATATGTTCATATATCATCATACATGTTACGGAAATTATTAAGAAAATAAAGTATACACCCGTCATAAATTTCATGTATAGATACAAAAAGTAGAATGTTAATCATGTTAAAGTATAAACGTTTCAAGACACTACTAGTGATAGGTGTATATAAATTAGTTATGCAAATTCTTTTCCCTAATCTCATGGCTCTAGAAGTTAAACCGGCCTGTTGGGTTGGCTAAAAGTACATCACTCCTATTAATTTTACAGAATGTACCGTCACTCCTTATTAAACCCGTCATATTTATCTCTTTACTTGTATTTACATTTACCCGACCCCATAAAAAAGATATATAAAAAATGATTATTGACATGAAATCTTGTTGTACTTCACATGAAGAAAATATATTATTGGCAAAAAAGAAGTAGAATCAGTTCAGATCTCAATTTGAATAGTCAACACCATTAAAGAAATAATAATTAATCCTTAAAGATTGTTGCTTCTTTTAGTATCCAGGAAATTACTAGGAAGCTGGCATTTTTCTTCTTACAAGAAAACTTGTACTAAACAAATCTTGAATACAACTGTTAGATCATAAATTGTGCAATAAATATAGACGCACTTGTAAACTGTTTTGGATCTAGAATGATAGCTCACCTATCTTATGGTGAAGGCAAAAGGTTAATGGTTTTTTTAATCTTGAATTACATTGAATTATTGTTATTTGATTGTACCTTCTTTTTCCTCATCAGGTCGATTCTTGTTTTTCATGAATAATTCATAAAATTCCAATGATAAAAAGATGCATTGCTAGCTATATATATATATACACACATGTGTTATATACTTGTATGATATTACTAGTAAGAGTATCATTAAATCTGGCAATCATGACGCATTCTTTCAAAAATGATACGATTTGAGATAATGCAAGTTTATTATGGGTTTATTTGGATGTACGCAAATTATAAATGACAGATATGATAAAAAAAACTGACATACATTTATTTTTTTCACAAAAGTCTTTGTATAATTTTATGCATTAAAAAATCAACATACTTTTTATTTTGTTTCATAAAAGTCATTAAATAACTTTTGCACATAAAAACTCTAACATATTTTATATTTGTTCACATAAAAACCTCTCAATAATTATTTACACATTAATTTCACACCACTTGTTATAACTTAAACGAGTCGAGCTTGATCTTTCATAATTTAACGATCCGAACTCGTGATCCTGTCACTTTAACAAGCCACGGAGGTGGAACAATGCACGCAAACAATACAATCACTGTAAAAGTTGTTTTCTTTTATTTTTAGAAATTGCTTTAATTTAAAAACTAAAGTGATTTTAATGTGTAAATAATTGTTGAGAGGTTTTTATGTAGAAAAACAGGTAATATATTGGTTTTTTATGTGCAAAAATTCTTTATGGATTTTTACGATATAAAACAGAAAGTATGTTGGTTTTTTACATGCAAAAAATTGTACAATAACTTTTGTGAGAAATAATTAAAAATACGTTGGTTTTTTTATGGTAGTTACCCATTTATAAAAGGGTAAATGAGTCACTTAAATTACATAATAGATGAAAATGTATTAGTGTTGTAAAACAAGGTTATTTAACATTAAACCAGATGAGTTAACATCACCCACGACCATTATTTGTCGCCACCATCACTATCCTCACAACTACTGCCTTCAACATAAAAATAAAAATAAGAGTAAATTACCATTTGCATCCTTGTGGTTTGGTGATTTTGACCATTTGCATCCCTACAGTTTAAAAATCCTCATATACACTCTAACGTTTCATTTTTGTTCCCATTTACATTCAAATTACTAACGACGTTAAATAATTCAGTTAAGTTTTTATAAAATGACGAAATTACCCTTGCTCTCTTTCTTCTCCTTTGACCACCACAAACTCTCTTTCTCTCTCTCTTTCTTTCTCAAACATGAACACACTGACACACATTCTCTCTCTATCTCTCATCACCTCCATCACCACCACCATCAACACCACCACGCATCACCATCACAACCTCCCCTCACCACCACCGTAGATTAAAACCCCTAAAATCATACAATTGCATATTCTAGGGCAAAAAACTAAATTAATTTCACATCTATTTCTTGAACTCTGATGAAAGTCTCGTGCTTGTGATAATGTGATTCGTGAATCTTTTACAAAAGCACTAACTGCTCTACTTGCGTATTTACTTTGGATTAGGGCATAATTCTAGGGCAAAAAACTAAATTAATTTCATACAATTGCAAATAAATTTCAGCAACCGAAGCTCAAATACCTTCGTTCCTCTCTGTCGAATGATGATAGCACCAGGCTTCACGACCTGATCTCCGTAAATCTTAACACCGAGCCTCTGACCTCGCGAATCACGACCATTCTTCGTACTTCCAGCTCCTTTTTTATGCGCATTCTGTATCGTTAACGGAGTTCTCACAGGCAGTGAGATTGAAACCTTACGAACCGTCGGTGATCTTTTAGGGGTTTTAATCTACGGTGGTGGTGAGGGGAGGTTGTGATGGTGATGCGTGGTGGTGTTGATGGTGGTGGTGATGAAGGTGATGAGAGATAGAGAGAGAATGTGTGTCAGTGTTCATGTTTGAGAAAGAGAGAGAGAGAAAGAGAGTTTGTGGTGGTCAAAGGAGAAGAAAGAGAGCAAGGGTAATTTCGTCATTTTATAAAAACTTAACTGAATTATTTAACGTCGTTAGTAATTTGGATGCAAATGGGAACAAAAATGAAACGTTAGGGTGTATATGAGGATTTTTAAACTGTAGGGATGCAAATGGTCAAAATCACCAAACCACAAGGATGCAAATGGTAATTTACTCTTACTCTAAAAATAAATATAACGAGTAAACTCAAACAACCTATTTCAAACCTATCCGACCCACCCACTTTAGCAGCCTTAGTATTATTTTCTAACAAACTCTTTAAATCAGCATATTCTATTCAAACATATATGTAATTACAATAGTTAATTCCTCAAATTTTAAGTTGAGTTCTTCTGTTTGGTCCGTAGCAGTTGTATTAGAGCCAAACTCGAAGTGGTGGCCCACGGAGTGATGACCTGGAGAGAGCAAGTTGTTACCAACGTGATCGTGGCCAACGAGAACGTCGGCCATTAAGAAGTGACGAATGTTATGGACTGAAACGATTGCGAGGTATGGGACTCGTCAAATATTGGTTCTATGGGCAACTGATGTGGAGTTTATAGGCCAAATGAGTTCGCTCACCCATCAGACTGGTCTTTTGGTTTGAATTCTTCTATTTGATCCGTAACAGGAAGACGAGAAGATTTGAAGATGGTTAATTTCTATAACATAGTACAACCACCACTTACTTTGAGATAACAAGTCAACTATAACAAAGTAACAAAACACAACCATACAACAATGGTGACGTTCATAGACCCAACCAAATGTAAGCAACTATCCATGTCATCACGAATGAGCACGTCAAACCATCCACGTCATTATTGTGTAAGCCACGTATCCAAAATTGAATCATTCTCACCAAAAAAATACCGTCTTACTACGCATAAAACCAAATCTTCAAACAAGACTGTCACCAAGGGGCATTAGCATTTTTATAAAAGACTGACTTAAGTTTCTTGCTTTTTAGCTTTAGAGGTTCAATCTCGACATGAAGATTCTTGATTACATCTCTAACGTCTTAGAGCTTTTTACTGATAACTCTCATCTCATCTTCTGCTTTCTCTTACTCTTTTTTTTTTTTTTTGCTTTCAAAAACTTGTTTGATTCAAACAAAAGTCCAACAAGCTTACTACTAATCTGCGCTCCTAAAAACCCAGACTTTCATACCCATTTCTTCAAAGACTTCAAGGGTTTTAAAACAAGCAATGTTGACTTTACAAGCTCTGATTGCATCAACAATTGTAATCGTTTCATGAATTATCTCAATTGCAGGTTTTCATGAAGACATGTCTTTTGACTATGGCACAAATCATAGTATTTGTTTTAAACATGCTTTGGTACGTATTTCAGAATCTGTGACTAAATCATCGACAATGATGCTTAAATCGTCAATATTCTTGATTTCTTTGAATTCAGGTACAGATTGTGAGAATCTAAGTCCTTTCGAAACCAATGAATTTGCATATCATTGTCGTCATCAAGAACTACTAAACTGTTTTCTTGAACATCTTTTCTGTTTTATATCCATATCTTCAGCTTTTTGAAGATTCTTTGAGCCATTTTTATTTGATGCTGGTCTGAACAAGTTCAAGAGGGAACTCAATTATAAAATAGTATATTATATATGGAGATGGTAGAGATGGCAACTTCAATCCAATTTATAAGCTAGTCAATTTGGATTGTGTTTTATCTCGGATCAATCAAATGGATCAAATAAAAGATTATGAAAGGAGAGACGCGCTAGTTAAAAGTGGCCCGAAGTCTCTTTAATGTATAGAATCTCCTAATTACCCTATATATTAAAAATAGAAGGAAATGAACAGTAGTTTTTGAAATCTCAAACGTCCAATTTATAATCGACGGTGATAAGCTATTCTTGTGTTGCATGGTTTACCATCTACCACGTGTGCCTCACAACCGCTTCGTGGCGTCATCTTACATCAAAGATTCAGAGGATAGAAACAGATAGATTGATAAAGAAAGAGAAAGAAGAAGAAGAGAAAGGTTTCAAGATCAGATGTTGAAAAGATTATGCGACATGTCGGTGGTGTTTCCGGTGGGATTCGACTGGACGTGTTCTTCTCCGGCGACGTTGTTCTTCTTGGCAACAACGAGTTCTTTTTAGTGGTTATCTTTAAAGTGAGGAAGAGAAATGGAATCACGGTTTTGATGAATGGGGAGACGGGTGTACAATCGGTTTCTGCATGTTTTCATCTAACATGTAGGTGACGAAGCCTCACCTCTTCTTTTAACCTTCGTTTTCACCCTTTACTAGCTTATCAATGGCCTTTCTTGTCCTCACCGTCAAAACACCGGTTTCCCCCGCTATGGTTGCAATCGGGAGTAGATATAGTGCTTTGTGGTCAAGGATGGCGGTTTCTAGGTTTTCAGCGAGGGTGCTTGATGGTGATAAGATATTGTAATTAATATGTGTTGTGTATATGTGTGTGTCGCTGTGGGAAGACGAGGTAGCTGCGGCACCGGTGTATGTTGTAGAAATTTTAGTGCAGTAATTTTTTTTTGTTATTCGATTAATAAACCCTAAAATTGTATAATTTCTATGTTTTTGTTTGTGCTAAGGTGGCTTCCTAAGGATGATTTGCTTTGAAAACGCCGATGACATAGAGAAAAGATTGACATTTTTTTATGCAGGTACGTTTCTGGTAGTGTAATAATATTGTTTAAATCATGATTGTTTTTTTGTAATTTGTCAATCAAAACTAAAATTGCAAAGCGACATGATAGTACATGGATGTGATTTTGGTTGTAATAATCTACTTGTTTAAAACAAAATTGGGATGAACCCAAAAATTGAGAGTCTGGTTAATAGTGTAATGAGGATATTTGTATGTAGCATCCATGCCATCTGATACTATTTGGGTTTTTTTTTCTCGATTGGTGTGTGATGCTATTTTTTGTACATGTCGATAAAACTATAATTAATGGGTGCATTTGGTTGAAAACAAGTGCATGTTTGCATCCCTACCTACTTCAAAAGGAGATGGGAAACTCAATGCAAGTATACATTATGAAATTACACTTTTTTAAAAATATTTAGTTGAAAGAATCAAAGTAAAAATATGGCTATAAATAAAGCAGATCAAAGGAAAAAACCATTTTTAAAAATCTTATTATTCTATATTATAACTGAAATCTAGCATGTTTGATTTAACTATTAACTACTTTTGTTACCATTGGTGTGGGCTGCGTTTTGATGTTTTTGTTTTTATGTTCGGATTGCCGAGGTGATCTTCCACCTTCGTGTTAAAGTATAACTGAATTGCCTCAGTTTTGACCAACGGAGCAATGCTCCAAATGAAGGTATCTGATTATCACCATTCTTCTTAACATTGTACAACCCTAATAACCTGACTGATATATTCTTTATACTACAGGTGCAGAAGAAGAAACGGCTTCATCAAACAGTCTATTGAACAAATGCAAATGTGAAAACAGTGACTTTTTTATAAACATATATCATGCCAACAGCCTCGGGTAATGCTGGAAAGACACTAAGCTAGCATTTGAACAGGTTCTGTGAGTTGTAAATAGTAGTAGGGGTTGTTTTGGGCACAAAAGTGTAAATAATAGCTGAACTTTTTCAACCTAAACAGGTGCATGATGTAATATACAACCCTCACTTTGTATTTACTAAAACACACAATAAACGGTTTACCGGTCATGCCAACAGCTGTCATCCACAAAAGTACATCTATCGCGCAACGCGCGAACCGGAATATAACTAGTATGTTTTATTTAAATATTTAGCTTGTTTTTCGATGATACATCCCTCTTATCGAGCTTAACGTCTGGGCGGCACCCATGTGGGATCCTTTTGGCTGGTACAACCACTCGATTGTCCACTTCTAATAAACGTAATTGACCCAATTCTAGATCATCCAAAACAAACGCGCTACCAAGCTGCGCCATTGGGCCTAATCCAACATACATCTCTCTAAGGGTGTAAATGAACTTTTTTTAAAAAGGGCTTTTTTCCGCTTGACTTTTAAATGATTCACATTATTCGTCATAACATAACATAAATAGTTTAATTATGAGCAATATATAACTGAAAAATCACGATATTCATCATAACATAACATAAATAGTTTGATTTTACAGGAATACAAGTTTAATGATTCAGATGTCAATGTATGAAAGGTGTTCACTAAAATGTCTAGCTGAAAATAAAATAAAAAAAGAAAAGGGGTTTTAGTATCTCACTAGCTGAAATGAAAACAAAACTACGAACTATCCGAAACCATATCATATAGGCTATAATTTTGACATACCAAGGTCTTTATTTCTTAAATAACTCTGTAGCTTTTCGGTTTCTACAAACGACGTGATAATATTTAGATTATTAAAATATACTATATGTTTAACTAGAGGGTGATTCTTTTAATAAAGACACACGGACTTGTTATACCAATCTTTGGTGATCTTTTAATATACTTTGTTGATCTTTTGATAAACATTTTTTGAGGTTTTATGTAGATGTAATTTTCAAGTGTTTTATACATTTATAATACGACAACAACCATAAGTATATTATCTAAAGTTAGTGTGAGATTGCAAGACCGTCTAAACATCTAAAGTTATTGCAGACACCACTAAGGAAATGTCTCACGATATTCGTACTGCTACATATCTCTCTCGCTCACCCTTAAAGGCATTGTCTTTAACTTCTCAAATTTTATTTATAATTTTTTTAATCGACAAAACTATCATATTCTACAAATTACTCAAATTACATTATTGTTAGGGTTTGAACCCAGGACCTCCCATATCTAAGAGGCAAATCTTTTACCAAGTGGGCTAGCCCACATTAACATTAACATAAGTTTACTTTATTTTTGGAACCATATATAGAAAGTTTTATTCCACATCCAACAAAAAAAATCCAGCTAAGAAAGTAAAAACATTACCGATAGGTTGAGACCACCAAATAAAAACATATAATAAATGCCGCACCTATACAGAATCACCACCAAAGTTAACAACAATGTCTGGTGAATTATAGGCTAGGTTGAACCAAGCTATCCACACCTTTGCTTAAACTAATATTTAAGTTCGAGGAAAAATAAAATCAAAGTTACACCGCACTTTACACTCAGATAGCTAGACTTCTGTGTTCTAGCTATAAATATGTATTCGTCTTGATCTCTTACATAATCAATGCTTCTGATATTGATTTTTTATTAAGTACTTTTGTCATTTCTTGGGCGTCATATGAGCCATCAGGTTAACCGCCTAGATTCCTTTCTTGTACAAACAAGATTTAGGGGAAGCCTCAAAACCTCTTCTATAACATTGCAAGAAAAATAGAAACATCACAATTAGTAATGTAGGTGACATATGCCGCATCACCGATAAGAGATCCCAAAAACACTAAAAAAAACATGCCTAATCACTCCAACATTAGAAAACACTCAATTTTTCACAAACCTCAAAAACCTTCCCAATAAGGTGTACCAAAACACATTAAACCATTATCACATCATCAAATCTTTTAGATTTATTTTCAAATACAAACCCACCAAGCCCCAAAAAGTGTCCTTTTTTTCACGTTCATACGTATGAACGTGGATTGTAAAAACAAACCCACACAATGTCTTGATCCAAAAAATCAAATGACGTGAAGTTTTTTAGAATTTTAACTTGATCACTCTACACCATATATAAAATACGCTAATAACCCAAAAGGAGCTGGAAGCATCATGTTAATTTCTTAACCACAACCAATTAATCTTACCTTGTTGTAAACCAGCATTGTTCAATAGGTCCTAGCACTCACTTTCCAGCAGTTATTGTCATTGTCCTACCTTCTTTCCAAGACCAATTAAAGAGTTTCCCTAATATAAACTTTATTCAAAGAGATGAGAAGATAGTAGCAAAATAAGCATTTAAAAAGTTTAAGTACCTCATGTTAATTTCTTACATAAGGTAACAAGTTGCAATTACAAAACATAACAATACAAGTATACAACACTTGTAACATTCGTATTAATACATACAACAATCCACGTCAGTCGTCATCATCAAAAAGCACATCAGACTATCCATGTCATCCTTGTGCAAGTTGTGTGTCAAAATTGGGCAATATCCACAAAAAGTTGCCATCTTTCTACATATAAAACTCAAGTCTAAAGAAGATCGTCACCAAGGTGCATTAGCCTCTTTACAAAAGACTGATTCAAGATTCTTGCCTTTTAGCTTTAGAGTTTCAATCTCAACATCAAGATTCTTGATCGCTTCTCTAACCCCACAAAGCTTTTTACTGATAACTCTCATCTCATCTTCTGCTTTCACTTGCTCATTCTTTTTTGCTTCCAAAAGCTTGTTTGATTCAAACAAAAGTCCAACAAGCTTATTAATCCGTGCTCTTAAAAACCCAACTTTCATACCCATTTCTTCAAAGGCTTTAAGAGTTTTATCCCAAGTGTCGAAATCATCACGAGTAATGTCAACTTTACAAGCTCTAATTGCATCCGCGATGGTAACAGTTTCATGAATTATCCCAGCCGCTAATTTAACATTGAGACCTTTTAAGAGGTTCTCATGAAGATATGTCTTTTGACTATGACATAAATCATAGTATTTAATTTGAAAATGCTTTGGTATTTCAGAATCTATGACTAAATTGTCCACAACGATACTGAAATCATCAATGTTTTTGACTTCCTTGAACTCAAGAACAGATTGTGAGAATCTGAGTCCGTCATAAATTGGTAAACTTGCATAATCATTGATGTCTTCTGGTTGATCAGACACTACCAAACTGTTTTCTTGAATAATTTGTTTAAGTAAATCAACATCCATATCTTCAGCATTTTGAAGTTTCTTTGAGTCATTTTTAATTCCAAGTTGGCCTGATCAAATTTAAGAGAGAACTTAGAAGAAAATAATAAGCATCATATATATGACAATGATAAGGTGGCAATTCCAAAAGAATTACTTATAATGGGTCAATTTTGGTTGTGTTTAAGCTCAAACAAGTCAGAACAAATCAACGCTAAAAAGGGAAGAAGTCAAAAGGGTTGCAAGTCTACTTTCAATACGTGCAACAAACTCTTTCATTTAGAAAATAGCCCGGTTTTGACCCATTATCAAGACATATTGAAGAATGGTAGAATATATGTAAAGCAGCTTACAGATATTCATGCCACAGGGAGCTAAATTTAGAAGTGCAAGAGCTCCATCAATTTCATTTCCATCAATTTCATTTACCCTTACAATGTAGACCTGCAAATAAAACACACACACACATATAAAGCTTTAAATAATAAAGGGGACTGCAATTGGCAGATGACAATAGAAAGGCAGCAATAATACCCTGATGACATGTCATAGAAAGGCAGCAATAATACCCTGATGACATGTCAAGCCATTGAAAAAGAATGAAACTTATATTTTTTGATCAAATACAGCCAAAAATATGTAGTATGACGCTTACAAACGTTAACTGTGAAACGACAAAATACCCCTAAAGAGGTCTAAAAATTTATTGGATAAACCATATGCAAAATGATATTAATTTTATATATATATATATATAATATATATATATATATATATATATATATATATATATATGGTGTGTTTTTTTCATAAGTAAACATTTATAATAAAATTGATTTGCATTTATACCTTAAATTTCCAATGGTCAATCAATTGAAAAACTAGAGCATCTCCTTCAAGCAATTTATGAGCAATAGAAAACCCCCTCCATCCAGCACTTAATCCAGTTTTATCAACAAGAAACTTTGTGCTAAATTCTTGACCATTTTCATCAAGTAACACAACAGTTTCATCATGTTTTGGCAAATGTGCATCACAGAATTTCCTGGGAAACCCCTGTCACAAGTGTACAGATAAGATTTACATATTTTTTATATGATTATATGCTTTAGACATTAAAGTTAATTACACGGATGGTCCTTGTGGTTAGGCCAATGTGACATGTTTGGGTACTAAGTAAAAAAATAACAAGTTTGGGTACTAACTTTCAACTTTGTAACGAGTTTGGAAATTATTAGACGATATGTATTAATGTGTATAGTGCAGGGTGGATTATGTATTTAGTTAAAGTCTTGTAACTATATAAACATGGTCAATGAATGAGAGGGGCAACTTTTGAACCAATTCCATTATGGTATCAGAGCTTATCTGATCACCAAAACGCTAACCCTACTCGCCCACCTCCTTCCACCACCTACTGCCGCCAACCTTCATCCCCACATCACCATCTCGTAATCCACTCCCCTCCTCTCATTCTCACACATAACCAATGGGAGACAACATAACACCCAAAGAAACCGTCACCAATGAGAGAATACACCCTGCCACCACTGTCAACAACATCCGAAACCATGTTAACATTGTTCTGGACATGGAAAATGGTTTATACATCACATGGGCTGAAGTTTTCAAACTCACATGCCGAGCC
Organism: Flaveria linearis; assembly: GCA_024085815.1. NCBI lineage: Eukaryota > Viridiplantae > Streptophyta > Magnoliopsida > Asterales > Asteraceae > Flaveria > Flaveria linearis. Next base: position 65,533,978 of record CM044014.1, on the reverse strand, counting down.
TTTGATGTCATCGACCGCATTGAACCCGAAGAGGCTACCTCGTCGTCGGAATCACCACCCAAGGACGCTACATGGAAGAAGTTAGATGCCATTGTCCTAAACTGGATCTACGGTACTATATCTAAAGATTTGTTTCAAACCATCTTTACTAAAAACACAACTGCTGCGGCTGCATGGAAGTCCCTAGCCGAGATTTTTGAAGACAACAAGAACACACGTGCCTTATACTTGCAAAACAAGTTTACCAACACCAAGTTTGAATCTTTTCCCTCCATGTCGGCATACTGTCAAGCGCTTAAACTCATCTCGGATCAACTAGCTAATGTGGATGCCCCAGTTAGTGACAAGCAGCTTGTTCTTCAAATTATCTCCGGGTTGAATGACACCTATGATTCTGTTGCCATGTTGCTGCAACAAATGCAACCATTACCCTCGTTCTATGAAGCCCGATCCAAACTTATAATGGAGGAAACCCGGAAGGCTAACCAAACACCCAACACCGCCATGTTCGTCACCACCACCACTCCTAATAACACCAACAGCAACGCAGCTAACAGCAGCAAACAATCTGCGGCCGCGGCTGACCGCTGGCCTGCCACTGCTGCGAACGAAGTAAATGGACAGAACAGTGGGGGACGTGGCTCCAACAATGAACATTATCAGCCCCGTGGCCGTGGGGGCAGAGGTCGGGGAAGAGGAAGATCTCGTGGCCGAGGAGGGGGTTATAATCCTTGGCACCAATGGCAATACCAAGGTTACCAAGGATGGGCTATGCCTCCATGCCCATATCCTACTACATCTTTCCCCATGATGCGAATGCCTATGCAACGACCTCCTTCTCATGTCTTGGTTCGTGGATCACAACCGTCTCAAGCTTATGCCGAGAACTACTACACCCCGACCAACATTGATCAAGCAATGCACACCATGACCTTGCAGGCCGACCCGACGTGGTATCTTGACACCGGTGCAACAAATCACACGTCTCATTCGTCAGGTACTCTCTCATCTTGTAATAACAATGGTATCCAAAACTTTATTGTCGTTGGCAACGGTTACAAAATTCCAATAACCGGAACAGACCAAACCGTCCTCAAAGCCCCATACCCTCCATTATACCTAAACCATGTACTTATAGCCCCTAATCTAATTAAAAACTTGCTTTCAGTACGCCGTTTATGCACCGATAATGACATATCAATTGAATTTGACAAATTTGGTTTTCTTGTGAAGGACTACCTGACGCGGACTCCTATCCTCCAATGTGACAGCACCGGGGATCTATATCCACTCTCATTGCCCACCTTGTCAAGACTTACCTCTCCTTCTACCTTTGCTGCAATTTCTCAAGATGTATGGCATCAGCGATTGGGTCATCCAGGACCCGATTTCTTACATGTTTTAAATAAAGATCATTTAATTTCTGTTAAATCTAGTTCTCGTACTCGTTTGTGTCAGACTTGTGTTTTGGGAACATGTCAAACTTCCATTTTATGATTCTAGTTCAGTTACTTTTATGCCATTTGACATCATACATAGTGACTTATGGACCTCCCCGGTTCAAAGCTCGGGAGGTCATCGATACTATATCTTATTCTTAGATGATTTTACAAATTATTTGTGGACCTACCCCTTAACCAATAAATCCAGTGTGTTTACAATATTTCAAAGTTTTTACAATCTCATAAACACACAATTCGAACGAAAAATCAAAACCTTTCAATGTGACAATGGTACGGAGTACAATAACAAACAATTTCATCATTTTTGTTCGGCCAACGGTATGACATTTAGGTTCTCATGTCCTCACACTTCACCCCAAAATGGAAAGGCCGAACGTAAAATCCGGTCAATAAATAACATGATCCGCACCTTACTTACTCAAGCCTCCCTTCCACAACATTTTTGGCATCATGCCCTTCAAATGGCAACTTACCTACAAAATATTCTTCCAAGTAAAATTAAATATAACAAATCTCCGACTTCTTTACTTTATCACAAAACACCATCTTATGACAACCTTCGAGTCTTTGGTTGCCTTTGCTACCCTCTATTACCGTCCACCACCATCAACAAACTTGACTCCCGTTCTACTCCGTGTGTTTTCCTTGGATAACCCACTAATCATAGGAGGTATAAGTGCTATTCTTTGTCGTCACATAAGATAATTGTTTCGCGTCATGTAGTCTTTGACGAGACTATTTTTCCCTTTTCCACACCCAATAAAATTCAACCTGATTACCATTTTCTATCAACACCCGACGACTCATCACATCTACACCCTTCCATCTGGCCACATATTAACCCTTTGCCCAAACAACCCACTGCCTCCCCCAACCCGTCCGTCCCTACCCATCCAAAACTTAACATTCCTAATCTAAAGCAATATTCCAGAAAACAGCCCACCCAAGCCCAAACTCCCACTACAGCCCAGCCACTTTCCAACACCCCACCAATATCCACGGCCCACCCAACTCCTACAACCACTCCCATACCTACGGCCCACATCCAAAACCCAACTACACCTGCCATAAATCCACACCAAACAACAGCCCACACATCCCCAAACAACAACCACACCAACCCATCCGCCCAACCTGCCTCGCCAAACCCATCCGCCCAACCTGCCTCGTCCAACCCGCCACCCGCCCAACCTGTTCGAACCATGACTACTCGACGAATGGCGGTGATTTCTAAACCCAAACAATTGTTCAACCTTCACACCTCCACTATTGAACCCCTTCCCAAAAACCCGCATCAAGCATTGAATATTCCGATTTGGAACCGTGCTATGACAGACGAGTTTAATGCCTTTATTACCAACAAGACTTGGGAATTAGTACCCCGAACTGCAGATATGAATATTATTAGATGCATGTGGTTTTTAAACATAAATTCAAATTTGATGGATCTCTTGAGCGCTACAAAGCGCGTTTAGTTTGTGATGGCAGGTCTCAACAGGTCGGGGTTGATTGTCACGAGACATTTAGTCCGGTTGTTAAGCCGGCAACCATCAGGACAGTTCTCAGTATTGCATTATTAAATCATTGGGATATTAGTCAGCTTGATGTAACAAATGCATTTCTGCATGGTAATCTTTCAGAGACGGTCTATATGCATCAACCTGCGGGGTTTCGGCATCCACAATATCCAAATCACATCTGTCTGTTGAAGAAGTCACTATACGGTTTATAACAAGCTCCTCGTGCATGGTATCAACGTTCACCGATTATGTAACAACCATGGGTTTTCATCACAGCACCTGTGATCACTCTTTATTTATTTATCGGCATGGCAGGGACATCGCCTACTTATTGCTCTATGTAGACGATATTATATTGATCACATCCTCATCGACTTTGAAACAGACTTTGATGGCTCGATTGTTCTCTGAGTTTGCCATGAAAGAATCGGGTAGCTTGAGTTATTTTCTGGGTATATCGGTATCTCACACCTCACAGGGTCTCTTTCTCTCGCAACAACAGTATGCGTTGGATATTTTACCACGGGCCAATATGTCTAATTGTAACCCGGTCACTACACCAGTTGACACGGCCGGGAAAATGAGTGCAGTTGAAGGGGATCTCTTTCACGATCCCATCGGTTTCAGAAGTCTTGCGGGGGCACTTCAATACTTGACTTTCACTCGACCTGACATCTCTTACGCAGTTCAGCAGGTATGTATGCATATGCATGCTCCTCGGGTTCCACATTGGAATGCACTCAAACGGATCCTGCGCTACGTTAAAGGCACGATATGCATGGGGTTACACATGAAGCGTAGCGCATTGACCTCATTAGTTGCATACACCGATGCGGACTGGGCCGGGTGTCCTGACACACGGCGATCCACGTCCGGCTATTGTGTCTATTTGGGTGACAATCTCCTATCTTGGTCTTCAAAGCGCCAAACCACGATTTCTCGCTCCAGTGCCGAGGCCGAATATCGTGGTGTAGCAAATGTTGTTGCTGAAATCTGTTGGATTCAAAATTTACTTCTGGAATTGGGTCATCCTCCGGCAAAAGCCTCCATTGTTTACTGTGATAATGTAAGTGTCATTTACATGTCGGGTAATCCAGTCCAACATCAACGCACCAAACACATCGAGATCGATATTCACTTTGTTCGTGATCAAGTGCAGCGTGGTAATATTCGTGTGATTCATGTCCCTTCACGGTTTCAACTAGCGGATATTTTCACAAAAGGTCTACCTAGAGTTCTTCAATGACTTTCGCTCCAGTCTAAGCATCCGTGGTCCGCCTCCTTAGACTGAGGGGGTATATTAGACGATATGTATTAATGTGTATAGTGCAGGGTGGATTATGTATTTAGTTAAAGTCTTGTAACTATATAAACATGGTCAATGAATGAGAGGGGCAACTTTTGAACCAATTCCATTAGAAATCAATGCTAATTTTTAACCATAATTTAACAGAAAATCAAACATAAGTAGCATGTTTGGGTACCAATATTTCACCCTAATTTAACAGAAAAGTTGATGAAAGTTGGCCTTAATACCAAACTCATTACAAAACTGAAAGTTAGTATCCAAAGTTATCATTTTTTTTGCTTAGTAGTTAGTACCTACACATATGTAACTAACTCTAAAGATTATGACGTCCACCCAAGTTTTTAACCTTTTTAATCAAGACTACTCGCATATTGAAACTGCTTCATAGGTCATCCAAGTTTTTATTTGGTGTCCTTTAAAATACAGCTAAAAACATGGAAAATATTGTAAAATGAAAACTATTTTTACATTGAATCATTGTTTATTGATGGTCGGATAATATGATCATCAGATCATGTTTCTTTTTAATATAACCTGGGGGCATATTTGTCACTGGACACATTTTTTGTCATATTGAAATATGACAGAAATAATATACGTATTTGGGTGACCTATAAAGTAGTTTCAATATATGTCTTGGATGGGCTCCTCCACACATTATCCCTATTTTTAAGACAATTTTCAAAAATCTCTACATTCACTTAGAACTCTCAAGATTTTATCCATGTATGATTAAAATCCATAGACTTGAAATTTTAAAAAGAAAATCCTCTACTAAAGTTTAGGAACTTTTCATTTGAAAAAAAAACAAGGGAATTAATCATGCAAAAAGAGCTTTTATTTAATATAGAATGCACAGACTATATCATCAACTTGTTTTAGAATACTTTTCATCATAAATAATAAAACAACTTACAAGCCAAAAGCCACCAGTAACATGTGAGGGGAGCATAGGTTTAACAAAACTAGGTAATTCAGATGGTAGGCTTGCTTGAACCTCATTAGCCCTCTCAATAGCTGCTGACTTGGCCTTTGAATCAAGGGTTTGAGCCAAATTACCTGATTTTGGGTCATAGCTTAATGTTTTGCACAAAATATCAAACACTTAGTTAGTAATGATTACTAAAAGAATGTTCGCCTGTTTGGGATTACTTATTAAAACTATTTTTCTGCTAGTTTCTTTCTGAGATGAGCAGTTTGGATAAGTAGCCTCAAAGACCTCCGGGATAGCTAATCGTTGTGCCACAACGCAATAAGCAAGTACCCAGTCTTAATAAGCAATCTCAAACACGCCCTAAATGGACATACTAAAGAACATCTACAGACTATGAACTAACCTTGCTATTAAGTTGGATGGAAGATCAAACCTCACCTACTCAAAGAAAATTTCCAAGTAATTAGGGATTAATAACAATAATGATATTTATAAAAATATCACATGAGTAAATGATAAATATGGTTAAAGCAAGTGTAGTAACAGTTTGATTTATGAGATACTAATCTTGTACTCGCATAAGATTTTGACTTTACCCAAATCAAACAGATGAAAAACGTAACAAATTGATTGATAGACTTATGGAAGAAAAGGAGTTGACTTTCGTTATAAACTGGCCAAAAATGAAAAATGTATGTGAAGATGCAAAAGACGAAAAAAAATTACATCTTGTAAATATGAGAGCTTTTGAACATATGAATCACAGAGCTTAACACCCTGTGGCACTTAAAAGTAATAAAAACACTACTAATTATTTAGCTCACGGTTTGATCTAAAAAACAAGACCTTAACACCCTGTGGCACTTAAAAGTAGGTAATTATAGTTTCGGGAGCGCACAAAAGGTGTTCACCAAAATGCTTGACAGAAAATAACAACATAGAAAAGAGAAAAAAGGTCTCACTTTCTTAACCCTCTGCTTCAGATTTGTAGCTTTTTTCTGCAATAATCTTTTCTTAATCACTGTCTTCGTCTGCTTCCACTACAAACAAACAAATCCACTTAAAATTCAAATTGATAAAATTAATTACTAGAAATCCAATGCGATTTGAGTTTATCAGAATCCACGTTGAACCCAGTAAATCGACTGCAAATACCTTGGAAGACAAAGGGGACTTTTTGGTGGGTGATGACTGAGGAGCAATCGCCATTAAGATGTTCTTGAAACAAGACGAAACAGAGTGGATAAAAATGGAAGAAAGAATATCGATTTGAATGAAACAAAAGATATGGATTTAGGGTTTTGTAAAGGGTGAGGTGATAGATGGGATGTTGTTGATGATTGTCAGAAAATCATAGCATAATCTTGGGAGATGAAACGTTGATTTTGGAGCCAAATTTTGAACATGAATTCGATTTAAATAAACATTGCTAACACCCGTTGAGTTTTTTTTTTTTCTTTTAAACAGGCTCTATTTTTTTAAATTTTCCCCATTTGCATTGTTTCTAGGCAAAATAAAACCTCTCGGGTTGTGTGCGTTGACTCAGATAAACAAATAAAGGCTATCTCTGATGTAATCTGTCGTGGCTGCAAACTTTCGGTTAACCATGTCATAACAGCAAATTGATCATTTTTTGACATCATTATCGCCACCCAAATGAAACCCAACTATATCAAATGAAGTTTGAAACTAGCATCTGATTGCGGCTGCTAACCATAAATGACAGTTGCGTCTAAGCAACCGACGGTGTATTCTACAAGCAAACATTGAAACCAACAGAGCAACCTTCATAAGTGATAACTCATCATCATAGACATCCTTAAAGTGAGGTAGCAAAGATGCACAAACCAAGAATGGTCTCATAGGAGTTAACATTCATCGTCATCAACATCACACCCTAAAAAATAACTTTTCATTCAAACATAGTTTTAACATAAAAATTAAGATGTAACCGCCACAACCACCTCTGTCGCCACCACACCATGGACACCAGCACTGCATGTGATGCATGGGGCGTAAAACCATCATCATCAACATTGACGATCCAACAAAAACCATCAACAAACCAAGATCTAAAAACCTAGTAGGGTTCCATCGACGTCACCACCACCCATGATGTCACACCCTCAATTTCCACAAACGGGGTATTACGGTTAGGCGTGTGACTTCTAGGATCTCAGCCACTAGTTACACAAAACGACACATAAATATAAAACATTATTAACTTTTAGTGTTTGAAATTACCAAAGACCGAGTTATTAACGTAAACATAATAGAAGTTGCGAAGCATAATAAATCTTAAATCTTTAAATGGCGCAACACGTGCAAACCAAGTAAATGAAATTTATTGAAAAGCTTTAAATAAATCACGTGTGACGTTGAATGCATGAATGATATGATCATAAGCGTGCACGTCTTGTGAACCTGAAAGAAACATGCTAAAAGTGTCAACACAAGGTTGGTGAGTCCACAGGTTTTGATAAACAGAACAAGTAATAACTAAAACAGTAAACAAAGTAATATCCGTAGGTAGCTAACCTACTTACCAAGTTACATAGTGTATGAAGTTCGCAAGCGATGCTGACAATGAACACATTGCCTCGGCTGTGGCTACCAAACCATAGCAACAGAAAATTAGGTCAATTAAACACCCGTTCGACCACCGGTCGTGCTAGCGCGACTAGCCCGGGTGGGGTTTGTCAAACCCAGTAGATCTACTCAGAATTACCCCGCTGAAGAACATATATTAACGGTTCAAAACGTGAGGACTTAAATTGGTACAACACAAGTAAACATGTCATCATTACAGTAATACTGAATCAAATGAAAATAAGTTTGAACACATGTTTCTTTCCCCCAATGAAAGTAGGAAAAGTGGGGCTGAGAACTCACTTTGAATGCATAGCGATAACGTAATGTAAAGAAGAAGAGAATAGGTTATCGAATAACCTATAATTCATTTAGGAAACAATTAATATTAAGAACTGAATATTAATACAAGAATGGTACGGTTTCGCATTCACGACTCGGTTCGGGTTCGTGTTAGACATTAACATATCACCATGCTAAACCACTAACACAATCCACACATCATACAATATCAATCTTTTATATACACATGTACATGCAATATAAAATATATAACTCTAACATACTATATTATACCCTATATTTTTTATATGCAAATTCATAGTTATTCACTTCACATACCACACAATACATATATTTATAATGTACGCGCACATTGATTATTTAATTTATATCGAACACACATCATGCTATATACATAATGTATAACATACATATACAATGCAATACATACTTGCGCATACATAATAATATACACACACCTACATGCATATACTTTAGTCAACACACACACAACCCAAATCCACATGCAATTGCACACACAAAAACACACCATAAACACACACATACGTACATGAATCATTCATATTAAGGTGCACACTCATCACCACACACGCACCCCCATAACCCACTTAACAAAACACACACACACACACCATAATGGCGTACATACTTACGGATCACATACATACACCATCACAACAGTGACCCAAATCAGCAGCATAAACACACAGAAGCATACATATTCATTTACGCAACCCACAACCACACTCATGTCCAAGTTGTCACACAAAACGTATATGCACACACGCATGCTTGAACCGACTTCCACAACACCAAAAAAAACGCAGAATCATATATTTATACAAACAGAATCAGGATCACAGTTCACCCATAACCGTGTATATGCATACCCGTACATACGTACACAAATGCATAACAACAGTACATATATTTATACATCTATACATACGCAATCAGGGGCAAACCATATGCACACCTATATGGCAGAAGGTACCCAACGAACTACCAACATACACCATACTGCCGAGAACCCTTCCACAACCAATTACGCGTACACCAGATTCATATATATACATACACTATTGCACCGCACATGGAGACCTATAGTATCGTGTACATACACCCGCTTCAAGCACATCACTTGCACAAAACCGAACGAACCGTAACCAAAAACGTACCAGTGAAACAAACAAAAGGTACGTACGTACGGTTGAATTCTCACGATTGTCGGAGAAATCACGATCGCAAAACGGAGTTCGGTCGCGAGGGAAGAACCGCCGTGAAGAAGCTGCCGTCGAGAATGCTTTGTTTAGGGTTTGTGAATGAGGGTGTCGAGAGGAAGAAGCATACGGTTTCTTTATAAACTTAACTAGTGGTTAACATTGGCGCGCGTTGCGCGCGTGATAAACGGGACGAATAAAGGCTCAGATACATCATCATAGCCAAAGGTGAACAAACATGCTCGTCATCATTGACATCAGAATTTCAAAGGCAACAGAAACACCTAAAACAAGCAATAGTTTCACCTATCGAACAACATCACATCACCAAGATACAGACATGAAGCAAAGCAGAAGACAATCCAGATGGTAATAGTTAGATCTTGGCTCAGAGCAGATTCTTGGTTGCGGCTGCATGCCAAAAATGGCTGCCAAGCCAGAGCAACCAAGATCATTTAGGAAAATCATCACAACTAAAAAGACCCATAAAAATACAGCAAACACTTTATTAAGTCAGAAACACAAAACATCTTAGATGAACGAAGCTCCATCGTCATCGACATTGGGCATAAAGTGTACATCTGATCAAGATAGAAACGTCGCAGATTTGAAAACCTTAAAAGGGTATTAGAGAGACAGAGATGCGGGGGGCAGCAATGATGGTTGGACCACCACAATCGCCATATGCAACCACTTCGAAAACCCTAAAGAGGTTGAAGGGCACAAAACGGTTGAACTACCACCAAAGGGGAGGCAGAGCGGCGATTAGGGTGTTAGAGAGACAGAGAGCCTGAAGGGATGTCGGCATAGCCAACGGTGACGACCCCACCTCAACCACAAAGGGGAGGCAGAGCGGCGATTAGGGCCACCGCAACAACAACGGGTAAAGTATGGCAAGTTCGCCACCACCGTACGACGACCACAAACGATGGCGAAATCATCGCAAAGACTTTGTCGCAGCCAGGCACTCGCTCTCTCTATTACAAAAGAGGGATATAAAGAGGCGGCGGCGAAAACGCAACCGCCACCATCACCGTCCCTACCAACAAAGATTGAGACGCGGTGAAAACGCCACCGTCGCCCACCACCAGAACACCCACTTGAAACACAACAAATTCTTTCACTCTTCATATAACCACACATAGGAGGGGGCAAAGCGTAAACTTCAAAAGGTGTTGTGCTCAAATAAAAAATACAATAAGAAAACTATTTCTTCACATTACATTTTAAATATATAGGATAATTCATAATCCATTTACATATTTGGCCCCTCTAGTTTAACCTAGTGTACATTTAAGTAGAAACTTTATTTTATTAACAACAATAATAATATTATTAACAATAATAATAATAATTATTATAATTATAATGATTATTATCACTAATGACAATAAAATTTTATTTGTTAAACTATCGAAGTTAACTTGAAAATTGCGAATTGTCACATCATCCCCTTGTTGAAGGAATTTTCGTCCCGAAAATTAGAACATGAACGTCAACGAACAACTAGTGAGCAGCTAGTCATCATTAACGAACAACTAGTGAGCAAGCTGGTTATCGTTATCCGGAACATAAATGTGTTAGGGGTAGTGGGAGTTTCTGGAACAAACCCGAAATAAAGGAGTGTAAGGTTTCGTAAGGAACGTAGGTTTCGTGAGAGTTGTGACATCATCCCCTTGTTGAAGGGAATTTCGTCTCGAAATTTAGAACATACACATCAACGAACTACTAGTAAGCAAGCTGGTCAGAAAGTAAGCTGATTAGTTATCTTGAACATAGGCAAGATAGGATCTCTGAGGTTTTCTGAACAAACCATAAACAAAGAACGTAAGGTTTCATGAGAGCTATTTCTATGGCATACTCAGGGTTCCAGTCAGTAGGTACTATTCCTAGCACTTTACTAAACTTGTTAGACATATAACTCTTATCGGCACCAGAATCAAATAAAATGAAGGCATAATGACCATTTATAAGAAATCTACCAGATACTATAGTAGGATCATAAGAACCTCACCTAAGCCCATGATGAACACTCTGCCCTTGGCACAACTACTTCCACTTCCTGAGCCATTTCCGTTGTTACGGTTGTAAGAGTTGTTTCCATCACCATTGTTCCTCCTCAGCTTTGGGCAGTTTCGCTTGATATGTCCTACTTCACCACATTCATAGCAACCCCTTTGTTCTCCTTGATGTGTCGTCGGCCTAGCAGTAAGATTCACCTGACAGTTCTTGACAACATGACCAAATTTGCCATAGCTTTCACATGTGTTTTAACCGCAAGGTCCGTTGTGGTGATAGTTGTATTCATTGCATTTGGGCAATGTCCCGGTGTAGTACTACCAGGTTGGGAAGATGCAGAAGTTTCGTTGGACTGGCGGAAGTTTTCGAACCTCCGTTGTTGTTATGGTTGCTGCTGGGAAGAGTTCTGCTTGTTATGGGAGCCAACTCCCACTTTCTTTTATTATGACCATCAGTAGTGGTAGTAGTAGAATCACGTGGAGGTAGTTTACCTTGTGTTACTGCCTAGTCAGTTAGTCTATGAGCCAGTCTAATTGCCTCCTGTATGCTAGTTGGTCGGGAAGCTGTGACCATTCCCTGGATTTCTAGAGACAATCCGTGCAGATATCTTTCGATCCTTAGAGAAGGAGGGTTGACCATGTTGGGGCACAAAGTAGCAAGTTCATGAGATCGAGTGGTGTACGCCTCAATCTCGGAACCTGTCATCTTGAGATTCCAGAACTCCATCTCCAATTTCTGTACCTCTTCCCGAGGGCAGTATTCTTCTTTCATCAAAGTCTTAAAATCCTCCCAGGTTGTCTGATTAGCGATCTCAACTCCTAGCATTTGTACCTGGGTCTTGCACCAGGATAAAGCAGCTCCGTCCAGGGTGCCGGTGGTGTATTTAACCCGATTTTTCACAGGAAAATTGCACATCTCAAACACTGATTCTAGCTTCTCGAACCACCGTATCAGTCCTACGGCTCCTTCCGCTCCGGTGAACGGATTTGGTTTATAACCCATAAAGGAATTGTATGTGCAAGTTCCTTGACCTGTAATGAATTTAGATCAGAACTTTGGAAGTATGGAATGAATGTTACAACCTACGAGACTGATGGAACGTTAACGGCAGATATGGATTGGGTTTTGCTTACCGATAGGAGCGGGTTGAGGATTTGGGTTGTGGTTCGCCAGTGCATCAGCCACATGCTGCTTTATGAGGGCGTCCAATTCTACTGGAGTCATATTGATGGAACCACTACCACGTCCACATCCAGACATTCTTAACAATCACAACATACAAAAATAAGTAAATACGTAACATATCAACTTCATTTAAGCATAAGTAATTAAAGAATTTAGCACAAACAACTAAATGTTCAAATAATAATTTCTGGCAAAATAAATAGTAAGTACGTCTACAATTAATCATACCAAATATCAAAATTCGAAAACATAAGTCGGATGGGAAACAACCCTTCCCATCTAAGTGTGAAATGAACGAATGTCTGATAAATGAATAGAATGAATAAAGAAAGTAAATCAATGTGAATTGACTGATCCGGTGCTATCCTCAGGCTCATCCTCTGGTTGCTCTTCTGGCTCTTCCTCTGGGTCTTCCTCGTCAGGCTCTAGTACTACGTTTAGTGCATTGACTTGACCCTTAAGGGTATCAAGCCACTGATGGTTAGCAGCGATGTTCACCTCGTCTCCAACCATATGATCGAACAATCTAGTGACGCGATCCACATGTCTGTTGTGATACTCCATTAGTACATTGAATCTTCTCTTTAGCTCCCTGATTTCCTCATCTGACTCCCGCGCTGCCCTCTTCAATGCTCGGTTGTTGTCCCACAACTCAGCGACACGCTTACGCTCGACGTGTAAGGTAGCTGCCATAGCAGCCATGGACTGCTTAGGAGGGCAGTGCAGGGTAGTTAGGGTAGGGGTAATAGGGTCCCTAGTCGATGTAGACCTAGTACGGGGTTGGTTTTCAGGAGGTGAAGGAACGTTCTTCTCCTGAATAAGTCGGGTCATAAACACGGGGTATTACTGCTACTTGTGAACTGGTGGGTACTTAGGTAGGGCAAATGGCTGGTCAAGGTCAACCACCTCATTACTATTAGGACGCATCGGCCAGTCATACGGATCCGTAATGTGAGGTATACAGTCATCATGTCTAGGCCTTTTTGCTCGAGAAGATGAAGAGTTAGGTGCTGATGATGAAGACGCCATTTCTACAAAGAACTGCTCACAGGAACGAGCAACAGTAAGCAAACTAGCAAGGCAAGCAAACAAAGCCATCTAACAAAACTAAATGTGTCTATATGCGTGTAACTAAGGCAACGAGCTATAGTCTAAATGCAATGCAAATAAGATGCAATGTCAATTTAGTTCGCTATAACCAATGGCTCTGATAACAATCTATCACACCCTCAATTTCCACAAACGGGGTATTACCGTTAAGCGTGTGACTTCTAGGATCTCAGCCACTAGTTACACCAAACGACACGTTAAATATAAAACATAATTAACTTTTAATGTTTGAAATTACCAAAGACCGAGCTATTAACGTAAACATAATAGAAGTTGCAGAAGCATAATAAATCTTAAATTTTTAAATGGCGTAACACGCGTAAAAAAAGTAAATGAAATTTATTGAAAAGCTTTAAATAAATAACGTGTGACGTTGAATGCATCAATGATATGATCCTAAGCGTGCGCGTCTTGTGAACTTGAAAGAAACATGCTAAAAGTGTCAACACATGGTTGGTGAGTCCACAGGCTTTGATAAACAGAACAAGTAATAACCGATACAGTAAACAAAGTAATATCCGTAGCTAGCTAACCTACTTAACAAGTTACATAGTGTATGAAGTTCGCAACCGACGCTGACAATGAACACAGTGCCTCGGCTGTGGCTACCAAACCACAACAACATAAAATTAGGTCAATTAAACACCCGTTCGACCACCGGTCGTGGTAGCGCGACTAGCCCGGGTGGGGGTTGTCAAACCCAGTAGATCTACTCAGAATTACCCCGCTGAAGAACATATATTAACGGTTCAAAACGTGAGGACTTAAATTGGTACAACACTAGTAAACATGTCATCATTACAGTAATAATGAATCAAATGAAAATAAGTTTGAACACATGTTTCTTTCCCCCCAATGAAAGTAGGAAAAGTGGGGCTGAGAACTCACCTTGAATGCATAGCGATAACGTAATGTAAAGAAGAAGAGAATAGGTTCTCGAATAACCTATAATTCATTAGGAAAAACTTAATATTAAATACTGAATATTAATACAAGAATGGTACGGTTTCGCATTCACGACTCGGCTCGGGTTCGTGTTAGACATTAACATAGTCACCATGCTAAACCACTAACACCATCCACACATCATACAATATCAATCTTTTATATACACATGTACATGCAATATAAGATATATAACTGTAACATACTATATTATACCCTATATTTTTTATATGCAAATTCATAGTTATTCACTCCACATACCACACAATACATATATTTATAATGTACGCGCACATTGATTATTTAATTTATATCGAACACACATCATGCTATATAATATACATAATATATAACATACATATACAATGCAATACGTATTTGCGCATACATAATAATATACACATACCTACATGCATATACTTTAGTCAACACACACAACCCACATCCACATGCAATTGCACACACAAAAACACACCATAAACACACACATACGTACATGAATCATTCACATTAAGGTGCACACTCATCACCACACACGCACCCCCATAACCCACTTAACAAAACACACACACACACATACCATAATGGCATACATACTTACGGATCACATACATACACCATCACAACAGTGACCCAAATCAGCAGCATAAACACACAGGAGCATGCACATGCATATACGTAGCCCATAACCACACTCATGTCCAATTTGTCACACAAAACGTATATGCAAACACGCATGCTTGAATCGACTTCCACAACACCAAAAAAAACGCAGAATCATATATGTATACAAACACAATCAGGATCCAGGGGCGGCTCTTTAGCTTAAAAAGATAAGCTAGGGCTTTAGGCCTACTTATTCTAACATGCCACTAAAAATTCATTTTATTATATAGCCCACTCTCAAGTTAAAACTCAAAAAACTTAAATTGAAAAAAAGAAGAAAACCATGTTACCCTAGAATTTCTTCACATCCATTCCAAGTTGGTGGGGGGAGGGGAAACAAAGAGACGACGGAACATAATGGTTAAGAACCCTACAGGTCTACGATTTCATCATTCGTATGCTGCAGATTGCTAATTGTTGCGAACATAGCTTGCGGTTTGATGCGATTAGCTACGAAGAGACGATCAAAATAACCACCTCACGAACCCACCCAGCCACCTTGCGATTGTGAACTCAGAACTCCAATGTCATCACTGGAGTCGGGATTAACAATGTTTTTAGAATCAGATCGGACAGTGAACCGGTCGTCTTACTGGTTCACTGGTCGGACTGGTCGAACCAGTCGGACCGGTTTTGAAAACCGGGTGACGTCATTATATATACATATATATACATATATGTGCGTGTGTGTATGTATATGTATATGTATATATATACACAATTTTCCAAATATTTAAAGGACATTTAATACAAAGTCAAACAATACAATTTTAAAGTAAAATGTAAATAAAATCTTTTACTTAAAAAAAAAGATTCAATGCAATAAAATTCAAAAAAGCCTATTACTCTCTTTTGATAAAGTAGCCTAGTGTTGCAGACTAGAAAAAGACAAAAATAATAAATAAAATATAATATGTTGGTGGGTTTTTCAAAACCATCGGTCCTTCATTTTCTTCATTTCTTCTTCATGAAGATAGCCATCATCTCATCTTCTTCATTTCTTGAACCCCACCACCAAGCTTTGCATTTACTTGTCATGTATGTATTCTCTGGTGCCAGAGAAGGAGCTACGATTCGGATCTAGAGAAGGCAGATTTGGAGAAGTCGAAGACCAGAGAAGGAGCTGTGATTCGGAGCTGTGAATCGGAGATCTGAAACTGAGCTGCGACAGCTGACAAGGCCTACCGATCCAACCGGCAGACCGCCAAATCCCGGTCCAACCGCCAACTCAGGATCGACCGGCCGGTTCTCACCTCACAGAACGATATACTATTGCTCGGTTCGGTACACCCTACGATTCATGGTCGGACCGGCCGGTCCGATCCGACCCTAACAACACTGGGGATTAAGGTACTAGGTCCCTTCTAATTGTTTCTCTAATTAACTGCATCTTCTCGAGTAAGGTACTAAGGCTCTGGTTTGTGTTTTGACGTTCTCTAATTCACTTTATTTCTCTGCTTTGTTTGGATATTTGATTTACTTGTTTTCAAATTCCTTGTTTTAGGTTTAGTTTACTTCTTGATTAACTGTTTTGGATATTTATTTAGTAATTAGGAATTTCTTTGAGTATTTGATATAGGAATTTGTTTTAGTTTGTATTTGATTTAGGCATTTGTTTTAGTCAATTAAGTTTCATTTTATGTTAAATATTTGATTTAGGAATTGTTTTAGTCTTTTAGATTTGATATTTTGATCAACATGTCAAAACGAATTAGAGAACGACATGAATATATATAAAATAATTCTAATGAACAATCAAATGACGCTCAAAACGATCCTAATCAACAATCAAATGATTCTTAAACAATCCTAATGATGAATAAAATCAATTAATCAATGATGAGGAAACATATAGTGCACAAGTAAATGAACCAAATAATGAACAACCGAAGTATCAAACATCAACAACCAAACAATAATAAAAGAGGATATTTTTAAAGATAAAGTTTTAAAATGCCAACAATTTTATTTTCGCTTTAGGCCTTCAAAAACGTTAGAGTTAATTACACAAATAGTCCCTGTGGTTTACCTAAAGTAACAAGTTTAGGTACTAACTTTTTTGAGTAACAACTTTGAGTATCGTGGTTACTATTTTGTAACACATGTGGGTACTAAGCGCAACGTCCGTTTGTTTTTAACGGATTACCCTATCACGTGTGAAAAACGTGAGGGTAATTTAGTCAAACCAATTAGAAAGGTATAGAGTTAATTACACAAATAGTCCCTGTGGTTTACCTAAAGTAACAAGTTTGGATACTAACTTTTTTGAGTAACAACTTTGAGTATTGTGGTTACTATTTTATAACACCTGTGGGTACTAAGCGTAACGGTCGTGTGTTTTTAACGGATTACCCCATCACGTGCCAAAAACGTGAGGGTAATTTAGTCAAATCAAATATAACGTATACTTTACCAATTTAAACCCTTGCTTCATCATCGTCTTCATTTCTTCTTCATCATCTTCATCATCTTCATTTCTTCTTCAACGACTTCAAAACTTGAAGCCCTAATTGTTTCAAGTAACCATGGTTATGTGCAAATGTGATAGAGCAGCCATAATAAAAACTCTTGGACTAACAACAACCCTGGACGACGCTTCTACTCTTGCCCACAACTGGTAATTTCTTCTAAACCATCTGCAACTTCTGAATCTGTCATTACATCTTCATCTGCTTCGTGTTTATTTGCATCGATGTAAAAGATGTAATGACGGATTCAAAAGTTGCAGATGGTTTAGAAGAAATTACCAGTTGTGGGCAAGAGTAGAAGCGTCGTCCAGGGTTGTTGTTAGTCCAAGAGTTTTTATTATGGCTGCTCTATCACATTTACACATAACCATGGTTACTTGAAACAATTAGGGCTTTAATTTTTGAAGTCGTTGAAGAAGAATGAAGATGATGAAGATGATGAAGAAGAAATGAAGACGATGATGAAGCAAGGGTTTAAATTTGTAAAGTATACATTACTATTTGATTTGACTAAATTACCCTCATGTTTTTGGCACGTGATGGGGTAATCCGTTAAAACACACGACCGTTACGCTTAGTACCCACAGGTGTTATAAAATAGTAACCACAATACTCAAAGTTGTTACTTAAAAAGTTAGTACCCAAACTTGTTACTTTAGGTAAACCACAGGGACTATTTGTGTAATTAACTCTATACCTTTCTATTTGGTTTGACTAAATTACCCTCACGTTTTTCACACATGATGGGGTAATCCGTTAAAACAAACAGACGTTGCGCTTAGTACCCACATGTGTTACAAAATAGTAACCACGATACTCAAAGTTGTTACTCAAAAAGTTAGTACCCAAACTTGTTACTTTAGGTAAACCACAGGGACTATTTGTGTAATTAACTCAAAACGTTAAGACGCCCCTGTCAGGATCACAGTTCACCCATAACCGTGTATATGCATACCCGCACATACGTACACAAATGCATAACAACAGTACATATATATATACATCTATACATACGCAAGCAGGGGCAAACCATATGCACACCTATATGGCAGAAGGTACCCACCGAACTGATGAAGATTAATTCAAACAAGTCTGACGTAAGCTGCATGGGAATCTCGCTGAATAAGTCCTGCATGTGCACGTGTTTCATTTTGTTATTTTTAAATAAATGCTCAACAGCTTTGTTTGTTAAGATGTGCGAGTCTTAAGGGTTGTTGAGCTTAGTCGATTGTTTAGCACTATTTATAGGTGTTTCTGTTTTGTACTTCATGCACATCTTGCTAAGTTATCAATCACAGTATACGAGATTGTCATTCACAAGTTTCTTGTTTCTTCTTTATTCTAAATATTTCCAATAGTTTTGGTATCAGAGCACAGTGCTCTTGAGATCCATGGCTGACCCTCTCGTTAATTCATCTGCTACTGCATCTATTACTCCCATCATTCCGGTGTTTAAAGGAGACGGATATGAACATTGGAGTTTTCGTATGAAAACTATCCTGCGGTCCCGTGAACTGTGGGATGTAGTATACTTGGGAGTGACTGCTACGGGAGGTGGACCTGTTGACAACAGAGAATCACGAAGGAAAGATGCATTAGCAATGTCACTGATCCAGCAAGAAGTACATGATCAATTATTCTCACGTATTGCAGCAGCGGAGTCGGCTAAAGAAACATGGGAGATCCTACAAGCAGAGTTCCAAGGCGATTCCCAGGTACAATCAGTTAAATTACAGGGACTTCGTAGGGACTTTGAGAACCTATTCATGAAAGAAGATGAAGCAGTGGGTGATTACTTTTCTCGAGTCATGAACAACGCTGGTCAACAACGTTCTTATGGTGAAGACGTTCCTGATCAGAAGATTGTAGAAAAAATTCTTAGGAGTCTCTCTCCTAAGTTCGATTATGTGATACCATCCATTGAGGTGGCATTCGACCTGTCGAAGGTGACACCCGTGAAGCTTATGGGACTACTACAGTCTCAAGAAGAAAGACTCAACAACCGAACTGGAACTGACAAACCCAGTAAGGCTGTTGAGAGGCAAGATGAACAAGCTTTACAGGTGTTCCTTGAACAAAACAACAGGGCCATGCGTGGACGTGGTCATGGTCGGTCTCCTATCCGAGGAAGGGGCGCTGGTCGAGGAAGAATGACTCTTGATCGGAGTAAGGTACCCCAGTGTTATGTTTGCAAGAAACTTGGTTGTCAAAAAAGACTGCTGGTAAAATGATGAACCACTAGTGAATGTTGCGGAGAATGGAGACAATGAAGATGTTGCAGAAAATGAAGATCAACACTTACTTATGACCATTGCAACTGTTGATCAACATCAGATCACACTAATGACCTCCACTCACACGGGTAACTCCAACCATCTTTGGTTTGTTGATTCTGGTTGTTCTAACCATATGACAGGTATCAAAGGGAGCTTTGTAAAGCTAGATGACTCATTCAAATTGGAGGTTCAGTTGGGCAACAAGAAAAAATTGTATGTTGAAGGGATAGGTACGGTTAAAATACAAACTGGGAATGACTCTTATAAGCTACTTGACAATGTGTATTATGCACCCACCCTTGAGTATAACTTACTCAGTGTGGGTCAACTAATGCGCAAAGGATATGCCATACTGTTTGATGAAGGAAGATGCTTTGTTATTAGCAAAGATATCGGGGCAACGGTTATGGAGATCCAAGTTGCCAACAACAACATGTTCGTGTTTGATGCTACCATGGCTCTTGCTCGAATTGCTACAGATCATCATGATCCGAATGTCCTCCTGTGGCATCGCAGATATGGCCATCTAGGCTTTGATGGGCTTCGGCAATTACACGACAAAGGTATGGTGATAGGTTTACCAAAGGTAAACACCAACACTGCATGTGAATCATGCATTGTTGGTAAACAAACTCGGCTACCCTTCAAAGGCTCCTCCTGGCGTGCTCAATGTAAGTTAGAACTTGTCCATACTGATCTCTGTGGTCCCATGCACGTACCTAGCTTAGGTAGTAGCTTATACTACCTACTATTCATTGATGACTTAACACGTATGTGTTGGGTCTATTTTTTGACTAACAAAAGTGATGCTTTTGCCAAGTTCAAAGTGTTTAAAGCAATGATAGAAAAAGAATGTGGAAGCCCCATCAAGACACTACGATCTGATCGAGGAGGCGAATTTTGCTCACGTGAATTCAATCAATTCTGTGAGCAGGCTGGGATCAAGAGAGAGTTGACAACTCCATACACACCACAGCACAATGGGGTTGTGGAAAGAAAGAACCGCACTATCATGAACCTTACTCGTAGCATGCTTCAAGAAAAGGGTCTACCTAATGTCTTCTGGGCTGAAGCGGTTGCCACAGCAGTCTACACGCTTAACCGGTCCCCTACAAAAGCCTTAATCAATCAAACACCACTTGAGGCTTGGTCCGGTAAGAAACCCACAATCTCTCATTTGAGAATTTTCGGTTGCATAGTGTATGGCCTGGTACCTTCCCAACTTCGCAGAAAATTAGATAACAAATCCGATCGATCCATTTTTATTGGTTACTCGTGCCAAAGTAATGGATATAGATTGTATAATCTAGCCACTAAACAATTTTTTACCAAGAGAGATGTCATTTTTCTTGAAGATTCACAATGGGTATGGAGCAAAGAAAGTACATCAAGTACTTACTCATATGATGACCCATTCTCTTTTGCTACCAACTTTCCAGAACCTGTTGAACATATTGACACTCCCAATGCCAATTCAACCACTTCTGACCCATCACACACTACCCCCATGCCTCTCAATAGTACCACTAAACACCTCACCCATCACCATCAAACAGTACCTCACCATCTCTCACTCCACAAAATTTCCCTATTACCCAACATGTAGCCGGTCCTTCCGAAGTACCCATCAAAAGAACCTCCAAACCTCCTGTATGGCTACAGGACTATCACAGTGGGGAAGGCCTATCTGACGAAGAAAGAGACTTGACCACATGCCAATTTGCTTTGAGTGTGTCTGATCCCATGTCATACCAGCAAGCAGCATGCTCACCACATTGGATGACTGCTATGCGCAATGAACTTCAGGCTATTGAGAAGAACCACACTTGGGATCTTGTTAATCTTCCACCAGGTAAAAATCTGGTGGGTGTTAAGTGGCTGTTTAAAACAAAGCTTGGTGCCAATGGGGAAGTGATAAAGCACAAAGCTCGACTGGTGGCAAAGGGTTACTCTCAACAACATGGCATAGATTACCAAGAAACATTTGCTCCTGTAGCTCGGTTTGAGACTATACGAGTCATTCTTGCGGTCGTAGCTCACATGAAGTGGAAAGTTCACCAACTGGACGTTAAATCAGCCTTTCTAAATGGAGATCTGACTGAAGAAATATACGTGGAGCAACCCGAAGGCTTCATCAACAAGGAACACCCCAACAAAGTATGTAAGCTACGAAAGGCTCTCTACGGTCTGAAACAAGCTCCAAGGACCTGGTACTCAAAGATAGATGGCTATTTTATGCAACACGGGTATGTTCGAAGTCACAATGAACCCACACTCTACATAAAGAGGATCAGTACAAGTGACGTTATCTACGTCTGTTTATACGTAGATGACATTATTTATACTGCATCCTCTACTCGGTTGAGTGATGAGTTCAAGAGTGGGATGGAAGGCACCTTTGAAATGACTGATATGGGTTTGCTCAACTTCTTTCTGGGCCTTGAAGTTAAACAAACGAGTACCGGAATCTTTTTGAGCCAATCCAAATATGCAAAGTTACTGCTACATCGATTTGGATGCAAGATTGCAATGCGGAATGCACTCCAATGAATATGAATGAAAAGTTGTAGCTAGAGGATGGAGCTGAAAAAGTAAATGAAGAAACATATCGAAGTCTCGTTGGTGGGCTCATTTACTTAACTCACACACGACCGGACTTGGCCTATGCGGTAAGCATCATATCGCGATTCATGCAAGCTCCATCACGAATCCACTTTGGTGCTGCTCGTCGAATCTTGAAGTATGTTTCTGGCACGGTGGAGTTTGGCATTTGGTATAGTAATGAAACAACAAGTATTACACTTGTGGGTTATAGTGACAGTGACTGGGCCATGTGTGTAGATGACAGGAAGATTTATCTGCGTATGCGTTTACTCTTGGAAGTGGTATGGTTGCATGGAGCTCTAAAAAACAGCATACGGTAGCACTGTCTACTACCGAGGCTGAATACATATCAGCAACTGGTGCCACATGTCAAGCAGTCTGGTTGAGGCGTGTACTCGATGATTTGGGGATTCACCAGGAACATCCTACAACTATCTACTGTGATAATAAGTCCACCATTAACTTGTCAAAAAATCCAGTACTACATAGCCGCTCTAAGCATATAGAGTTGAAGTATCATTTTATTCGGGAAATGATTATACAAGGTCAAGTCAATCTGGAGTATTGTAGTACACATGAGCAGATTGCAGATGTTCTCACCAAGTCTTTGAGCAAGGAGAAGTTTGTCTATTTCAGACACAAGATGGGAGTTCGAAGGTTTGAATTAAGGGCGATGATGAAGATTAATTCAAACAAGTCTGACGTAAGCTGCATGGGAATCTCGCTGAATAAGTCCTGCATGTGCACGTGTTTCATTTTGTTATTTTTAAATAAATGCTCAACAGCTTTGTTTGTTAAGATGTGCGAGTCTTAAGGGTTGTTGAGCTTTAGTCGATTGTTTAGTACTATTTATAGGTGTTTCCTGTTTTGTACTTCATGCACATCTTGCTAAGTTATCAATCACAGTATACAAGATTCTCATTCACAAGTTTCTTGTTTCTTCTTTATTCTAAATATTTCCAACACGAACTACCAACATACACCATACTGCCGAGAACCCTTCCACAACCAATTACGCGTACACCAGATTCATATATATACATACACTATTGCACCGCACATGGAGACCCATAGTAATGTGTACATACACCCGCTTCCAGCACATCACTTGCACGAAACCGAACGAACCGTAACCAAAACCGTACCAGTGAAACGAACAAAATGTATGTACCGTACGGTTGAATTCTCACGATTGTCAGAGAAATCACGATCGCAAAACGGAGTTCGGTTCCGAGGGAAGAACCGCAGTGAAGAAGCTGCCGTCAAGAATGCTTAGTTTAGGGTTTGTGAATGAGGGTGTCGAGAGGAAGAAGCATACGGTTTCTTTATAAACTTAATTTATAATTTATTTACATATTTGGCCCCTCTAGTTTAGCCTAGTGTACATTTAATTAGAAATTTTATTTTATTAACAACAATAATAATAATATTAATAATAATAATAATAATGATGATGATGATGATGATGATGATGATGATGATGATGATGATGATGATGATGATGATGATGATGATTATCACTAATGACAATAAAATTTTATTTATTAAACTATCGAAGTTAACTTGAAAATTGTGAATTGTCACACATGACTACACGCGCCACCTTGCCGAACCAAAATGGGGAACCAAACCCTAGCTGACCTGATTGCCTTCACCACTGTCCATGTCAGATGCAAGGAGTTGGAGACGCATCGGCACTGACATATGAAGGACTGATGGGCGCAAATAGACCAAACAATCGTACGTCAGTGGCGATAACAGCAAAAGGTGATGTCGGTGGAGGCCAGCGACGACAAAGGCAAAGAGCATGACTGGAAAAGAGGCATGGAAGGGATTTGAAGGTCAGGTGGTGCAAAAGAGAGTTGTACCATATGCATCACCAGATTGTACACACCGCCCAGCCGCAATGCAGTTAGTGGAAACAAAAGTAGAAAATGGCACCGATGAAAACCACCGGCTACAACACCAAGAATATAAAGGGTTTTAAAGGACAATTGTGCAAAGAGAGTTGTACCATAAACATCATAGCCAATACAAAAAAATAATAATTGTTCATTCATTCCCCCAATTATTATTAAGGTAATTTTGGCTTTTGATTCGTAAATGGTATTTACAAATATGATAACATGACATGAAATTTGTGAATCTTGTTTAGATATGATATAAAGTGTAATTTTCTCATGCTTTTATTTTTAAACGTTACAACATATCTTTAAGTGACATTTATGGATCACCAACGTACCAAAATTGTTTTATTTCCTAAAAACCTTTCATGGATTTTAAAAATCTACCTTAAAAACGGACTTCGGATTCATACACCTATAAATAAAAAATTTACACCACTAACAACTATAAACTGCAATTTACAAATCAATTTTATTACAGTTAATTATATATATATATATATATATTATATATATATATATATATATATATATATATATATATATATAACATACATGTATGTTAAATAATTAAACAAGAAAATTACATAGATTGTCCCTGAGGTTTGCTCAGATTTTATCTTTTGTTATTGGGATTGAAAAATTACAGGTTTAATCCTAAAATTTGAAAAAAGTAACACGTATCATCCCTAGGTCGAACGAACATTAATTTATTATGTTAAATATACGTAAATTGACCATTTTACCATTCTTCATCACTTAACCCCATCTCAACCACCACCATCTCTCATCGCCACCATCTCCACCACCACACACCACCCATCTCTACCACCACACACCACCCATCTCCACACCACATGACACATTCCATATCTACCACTACTCCACTACACCACCACCACCACATTTTTTCACCATAACATTATGGTGTTGTACAGAAACTCTATGATGGGAGGCGGTGGTATCTTCGACGAGCGTGTTTGAGCAAAGAAGACTAGATTGATTATGTCATATGAATTAGATATGTGAATTTAAAGTTTAATAGTTATGGTGGCATGCTAGAGATCGGGTGGTGGTGGTGTGGTAGAGTAGTGGTGGAGATGAGGTGTGTGGTGTGGTGGTGGAGCAGTAGTGGAAATGGGGTGTGTCATGTGGTGATGGAGATAGGTTGTGTGTGGTGGTGGTGATGGCGGTAAAGAGTAGTGGTGGTTGAGATGTCGTTGAATGAGGAAGAAGGGTAAAATGGTCAATATATATCTACTTAACGGAACAAATTAACAACGGTTTGACCTAGGGATGAAACGAGTTATATTTTTCAAACCTTAAAACTAAACTTGTTGTTTTTATAATCCTAAAGATAAAAAGTAAAATTTGAGCAAACCTTAAGGACGATCCGTGTAATTTACTCTAACTAAATAATAACTTATATTAAAAAATAAATAAAAGTTCAAATAGATATTAAAATATTTATATTAAATGTATAATATATAATAATTATAAATTGAGAATACCACTTTCATCATCATGAGTGAGATACATGCGCATAGTAAAATATTATGAACAAGTTCTCTGGATTCAAGATTTTTAAGGCTCCAGCCATGTGGGATAACATAAGATGTATCAAACATGAACACGATCCGTTAACATAAGTATGTGGCTAGCAAAACGAGTCTAATTGTGTTAAATGTGTTAGATACGACACCTCACGATTAAAACATGTACCAAAAACGAACACGACCCGTTAACAAATCGTGTCCGTTACGCAACACAAACACAAACCTGTTTATAACGGATTACATGAATACAACACGATTAAATATCACATGTTAAGTATCACGAATGATACGACACGACATGACCTATTTAACTTAAGTAATTAATATAAATATATATAATATAGCTAAAAGATAAATAGTTATTAATATATAATAATTATAAATTGAGAATTCCACTTCCATCATCATGAGTGAGATACATGCAAATAGTAAAATATTATGAACAAGTTCTCTGGATTCAAGATTTTTAAGGCTCCAACCATGTGGATAACATAAGATGTATCAAACTTGAACACGATCCGATAACATAAGTATGTGGCTAGCAAAACGAGTCTAATTGTGTTAAACGTGTTAGATACGACACCTCATGATTAAAACATGTACCAAAAACGAACACGACCCGTTAACTAATCGTGTCCGTTACGCAACACAAACACAAACCTGTTTATAACGGATTACATGAATACAACACGATTAAATATCACATGTTAAGTAACACGAATGATACGACACGACATGACCTATTTAACTTAAGTAATTAATATAAACTAGGTTGGGCCCCGCGCGTTGCCGCGGTTATGCGAGTTTTAACGTAACCCTAAATCAAAATCAAAATGAAGGTTGAAACCATAAAATCAGCAAAATACACAAAGCCCAACACCATAAGCAAAATAGACGAAAATCAAAGCGCGACAGTCCTATATAGAAAAACTGACGAAAATCAAAGCCCAGCAAACAAAAGGAAAGCCCAAACCTTAACAGTGTCTCGATAACGAAACGGGTTCCTATTTTCTTTCTTTCGTTATTGATTGATTCCCTGACGATCCTCGCTATTAGGGTTTGGGTTTTTCTTTTGTTTGCTTTTTGGGGGCTTTGATGAGAAGTATGTTCCATGCAAACTTTCAATAGAAATAGTGTTTGATCAAGCATTTTATGCAAATATTTCTTTCAATTTACTTAATTTTTCTACATACTAATAATTTAATATGAATAACATAATGAATTACCAGCCTGAATGGAACCATAAGATCAGCTTCTGCAGTTGATTGCCTAGGTGGTAAACGCATCAATTGGTGGCTTTCCTCGAGAAAAGTCTACCATACAATAAAAATCTTGCCATAATTACACAGAAACTGCTAAAAGGAAATAGCGAAAAACCATAAACAAAAACCACCCATTCGTTACCTGGAAGAAATCACCTTTTGCTAGAAGAAAGTATCTTTAATTGCCTTCAAATGCCCGTTAAGATCAGCACGTACAACCACAAGCTGCATGTTTAAATTAATAAAGGTTAAAAGAATATTAAATGAACTTGAACTATGATGAAAAAAATGATTATATGCAAATGTTTCTACCTGCCAAAGATGACTTGCTGCAATAACCCTAATTGAATCAACAGCACCCTCAAATGATCTTTTATGGAACTCAGATGATTCCTACATAGATTGATGATTAATTGAGGTGGATTTAAAAAAGAAGTGGCAGTGATAATACTTATGACATAATAAGGACCTTTAAATTTACAAGCATCAACTTAATCTTATCAGCCTCTGATTGTGGCAGTAGTTCATCACCTATCAATTTTTTATGTCTTGCATCTACAGATCGGAATGCAGAACTTGGATTACGAAGAACCCTGATTGCTTTTCCAGCAAAGAGGATAGATTCTGCAATGTGCATTGGAATATACTCTAGCAGCATATCCTGTAACACAAATTTAGAAGGAAAAGAAAGTAAACTTCTACGTGTTCTATAGAAAATAAGCTTCTGAAATAACTAATGTAACTATATGAAGTACCAGAGAGATATGAAATCCCAAGTGCCAATCACTTAAAGAGCCATCGTTAACTAACATGTGTGCTAACCTCTCAGCCACGTTTGTTTGAGATGATGAGTTGTGTTCTGAGTTTCCTTCTTGCCTAAAAACATTAATATTAAAGAAAACTACATTTGTCAGCTGTCAATAGTATTTTAATAAGAAAACTACATTTGTCAGCTGTCAACAGTATTTTAAATTGGTACCTGGCCATTATATTAAAGATTAAAGGTGAGCGAAGAGAAAAAGAAGACTCATACTCGCATATAAAAAATTCTCCATATTGATCATGAAGAATTGCATACACCATCCAAGAAGCAAGTTGATTGTACATGACCTGGTGTCCGTGCCAAAGAAGTTTGAGTTTAATAATTCATGAGGTTAGTAGATAATTCTTCTTTATTTCCCTTGTGTTATCAACTTTGTGATTAAAAAGCTAACACCTTTGAATACATGTTTGCAACTCTGGTACCCCATAGTGACATCGCTTATGTAGAAGATTAAGAAGTTTCCCTCCAGAAATTCCATCACACTGTCACGAACCTCTTTAGGCATAAAAGAGTGGATACCAACAACTAACTTGTAGGTCAGAGTCTCAAAACAAACATAAAAGTCATAATAATTCATCAATCCATCTTCCAGAAATTTCTCAAGAAAGAGTTAAAGAACATCAAGATGATGAAGCACATCAAATCAAGGATACATATAAAAGATTATGAGCTTGTTAAAAAAAAAAAAGGTGCAAATACACACAAATATAACAATCATAATGGAAAAAAAGTTGATCCAAATGGGGACATAAATAAAGCAGGCAAGAATAAAGAAGCCCATCAATGAAACATTATTATTTACAGAAAAGAAGAAACAAAAATAAAAATAACCTGCATTTGACTTTATTGAGAAAAGTAATATTGATGTCTGTTGGGTTACTGAAGTAGATTGCATTAGCACATGTGAAATTATAGGAGCATATTAATCAAATTGCATATAAGCAGGTTTAGAAAAAAAGAGGCAGTTTTACAGGCATGTGCTACAAGATAAATTCATTGTCCGTTTTACTTCTACAAGAAAATCATTTGACCGTTAACACACTCATTTGTAAGCATTAGTTTAAAGGCTACTTAATTACCAAATGTGTTTCTGAAATAATGTAACATGAAGCATTAAAATGTACATATTAATTTTACCACGTTATATTTTGATCTCTTACAAACTATTATTAAATGAAAACGATCCCTACTTGCTGATAGAGAATTAAAGTATTTAAAGATGAAAATCCCATAAAAATAAATCCATGGAAAACTGATAGATTCCGATGTTAAAACAGAGCAAGATTTTAAACAAAATTTGGCCAAACATTATGCTTGTAGTCTTGTACAATATTTGATATAGTCAAAAATTTTCAACAACTGATCACAAGTTGTCCATCCATACAGTGATGTTTGAATGCTTGAGATGCACAAATATTTGTAAAATTGCAAAAATACGGACTTAAGATGGAAGGACGTGTCAACTAATAAAGTGAACAAATCATAGAACTATTCTTAAATGCTCACTTTTTGAAGCCAGCTATCAAGCCAATAGAAACCCAACCCTGTTCATCCATGTTTCGCCTCAAGTATGTATCTCTGACCAAGTTCTCATTACTGCAATCAAACAGTAGCCATTAAATCCTAGGAACGACCATAAATTTAATTTGCATTTTAATGACGTACCTGAAATAGTAATCGATTTGGTTCACTATATTAGCATACAACAGGGGATCATGTCCAGGAAAGTACACTTGAGGTAACTGTGGACCAAAAGGCATTGCAGGTGTAGCTGGACCAGGAACATAAACTAAGGAATACGCCACATCTGGAAGAAATAAGAATTACTTGAAACCCACAAAGTTTATATTACAACTACTTGATGATAGAAAACCTCACCTGGGTACATCATGTTGTTGCCAAAAGGCTGTACTGGCACATGCATTGCTGGAGGAATGAATGCTGCAGAAGTATGTACAGCGGGTCGTATAAAACCCCTAGAAAAACCTCTCTGAGACTGCAAGTGTGTATCTCTGTTATTAAAGCTTCTACTGTGTTAATTCCATTCCAGATTCCCACGATCATGATCTCGTTTCCCTCCATAATTATGATGATAAGAACCACCATTTCCTCTTCTATATGAACCCCTTTGATGATGGTGATCACTGTTGTGAGATTGTGATCCAAAGCCTCCTTTTTGCGACTCTTTATGTGCATGGTCTCTTGGAGAAGGTTGCTCAACAGCATTTCCTGACTTCTTATTGTTAAGAGTCTTAAAGTTTAAATTTAATAGTTGGGATCCTACTGATATAGATTCTCAATGGAAAAACTACCAAAAAAAAGATCTAATTAGGGTTTTAGAAGTTTATAGTACAGATTAACCATAAGGGGTTTAAGCAGATCTCAGTAAAGTATTAACCAGCAGATTAATGTGCAAATTTCCCATCATCCTAACATGAAGCATAGTGTAGTTAATTGTTCATCTTTTGAACATACAATTAGTGATCTATTCGATAAATCTCCACCATTGTTATCTAAATTGATTAACAATATTAGATCACTAACATTAAGCTACCACAATTAGATATGAAGCAAAAAACTAAGCAACTAAACAGATCACACTACTAGAAAAATCGCAAAGATGACGCGCATTGCGCGTCATCTTGGGGTCAGATGACGCGCAAATGCGTGTCAAGGAAGGGGTAGTCATAAATGATAGATGACGCGCATCCGCGCGTCATCTGTTTATGACGCGCAAAAGATGACGCGCATTTTATGACGTGCAAAAGATGACGCGCAATGCGCGTCAAGGAAGGGGTAGTCATAAATGGCTAGATGACGCGCATCCGCGCGTCATCTATGAAATTTTTATGACGTGCAATAGATGACGCGCAATGCACGTCATAAATTTATCTGTTTTTTTAAATAATTTTTTTATTTTTAATAAATTTACATGCTTTTTTATAAAACAAATTGTCCAATAACACCAAAAGCGAATTCTATTTAATTACCAACAAAATTTACAAAAGTTGTTACATAATATCAACTACAAAACAAATTCAAATTCATTGCAATACAAATACAAGTTCAAATATTTAATCATATGGCCTACATATAAATAAAATTCTAAGGTACTTCAATAGTTTCTTCCTTTTCTGTACCATTGCTTGTAGACCCTTTCGAGAGTGCTTATCCTGTATAAATCAAAGATCTGCAAATGTGAACTTTATATTACTATCTTAGACAACATTCAAGACTAATGGAATCTGAAACAAGATTATAGGTCAAAAGATGTTACATATTACTGTCTTGAATTGATGAGTTCATGAACCCTTTTGAGAGGAACTAGTCAAGAGCGACTGTATTTTATTTCCTGTCAAAAGGGAAAAACAACCAAATTATATTTATCTTTGGGTCCTCTATAAAGAGGCTCTACTTTATGCTAGCATTCTACTAAATAAGGGCATACATATCAAGGTCAGAAGCATCAAGGTAGATCAGCGGTGCTCAAGTCAAAACTGTTGCAGACTTCTGCTTCTAATGGTCACCCGGATTATTTATGAAACAATACAAGGAAACTGGTCATCAAATGGGTCAAATTCGTTAAAGGCACCAAAAGTGTATTTTTTCTACATAAACTTCCTAAATCATATTGACCAGATGCATTAGACTATTACCAAAAACAATATAATTAATCTAGTAACATTCGACATGTTAATTGCCAGTAAGACACTAAAACCTTTGACAAAAATGTTACTGGTCAACCCAACCCAACCCCGACCTGTTATGACAATTACCCGTTAAATCTGTTACCCAGCCCGCCATTTTGCCATATCTATGACAACTTGATTGTTTTCAATACATAATATACTTAAGCACTTACTAAAAAAATCTTGGCATGCTCTGAAAAACCATAACTGAACTAAACTAACAGAAAGTACTTTTCCTGTTCTTCACATATATGGTAGATCTTCAATTCCAAAAGTAGGGTAAGCTCTTGAGAAACTAATGCTAAAAATACCCCAGTTTGGAAATAACAAGTAACTTAGCTTGGGTTTCAAGTGTGAGAACCTGTACTGTTTTTAAAACTAGAACCAGACAGAAATAACATCCAGAGAATCACATCACAACAGGTGATAAGCCTCGTTCTATCAAGCATCAAAGCAGTATAACACAATAATCATCAAATAAGCTTTATTAAGGAATTACCAAGAAATCAGTTGGCATGACTAATTGGGTATTGTTATCCGAAATATGTTAAAAAAAGACAGCTGCAATGGAGATTCCTGTATCAAGAGAGCAACCCAAACAACAACATATCAAAAACACCATATCAATCACACAGGAAAAAAACATACTGCAATGGACGTTGAAGTGTTCTAAAATTAGATCAAAATATAACAAAACAAGTGATACCTTGATATCGAAGGGTCTGAAAATGACAACCCTAATTTGAATCCACCTAACTACTTTATAGAATTATGATTCTTGTCCATGTCGATAAAATTGTTAAGTAAATATGTTATATAACTTACCTGTGATATCAAGAAAATTAAAGTGGTGAGAATGGGATGTTACCTCCTATATATCAAAGTGAAGATGGTTTACTGATTCTTGTCCATGTGCTATATTCATCTTTCCACATAACATAACGTGAGACACAAAGTGAAGATGGTTTACTGATTCTTGTCCATGTGCTATATTCATCTTTCCACATAACATGCTCTATTTCCAATTTGCTTTAGTCTTTCGATTCTTCCAGTGATCGGGCCACCATCAACAGAAACAGGAAAAATCAAGAAATACATAACCAAAATCAAGTATATTGAAGTAATTAACAAGATAAAAATAACAAAGCTTCATATTTCTTTTCCAAGTCAGAGACTGATAAAACATTAGAGCACTGAATGTGTGCATCTGTCGATCCTGCACGATATAGAAATGCAAATCCAAGACCATATCGACATCTGCGGAACTTATGAAACTGAGCTACACAGCAGCTGTTACCTGGATAAGAAGTAGCAATGGATTCAAACCAAGACAAATCTCATGAAGCATATGGCAAATTTCATTATTCGCAACCACGATGATGAAGAAGCATCAAACTTCTAACAAAGGATTGAGCAGGCACCAAGACAGAAGGTATCTGTAGAACACTGACTGCAAGACATTGAGCTTGTAATAACCAGCACATAGCCACATAGGCACACATACCCACCACCAGCAGCAGCGACAAGATCAACTCCGCACGGTATTGACTTACAACGATTTGACATGCTATATCATGAAGAGACGTGAATCGAACGTACATCTATATCGAATAGGACTGTTTAAGAATTTAAACAAAAGTACCTTCAACTGGTGATAAGGAATACGCAACTTTGATGGTGCTTGATGGTTAGTTGTTGATTTGCCATAATCTTGACTACGAACAGGCACTGCTAATGATCCAACATACAGACACAACAACACAGAAACAGTCACACACACCAGAAGAGAGATCCCAGGCAACCTGTGCGATCTCCCCCAAAACAAAAATAAGATCTTTTATTAAGATGGGTGACCTGCCATGTGAGCGCACCCTACATGGCAAAGGCCAAATGACAGAGCATAAACAGGACCCCTCCTAAAAACGGTATCCATAGCTTCCATTTACAAACTCTACATAAACCTGGTTACGAAAAGCATACTTCAGTTCCCACATCATACCAAACATCATATTTCCACCCCAGGTCAAATGGATCAGTAACGATGATTCTGATGATCAATAGAAACGGATCAAGAGGTTACCAGCTGAGTTGATCAAACTGAATTACGTGGATCAGTAATTTCCACAGTATCCCAGAAAACTGCAGCCATACACGGACAAAAAAACCATCAAAAACTTCTAAGATTAACAAAATATTTACAGCTAGATGAAACATCTCAGACATTTACTAAATTCAGCTGCAATTGCTTTATACCTGTAAAAATAACTGATGAGCAGTGCTGGTTCAAACCACAACACAATCTTTAAGAACATGACATTCACGAGCAGCCATGACATCAGATGCTTGGGGACGCAACAATGAAAGCTGTTAAAGACCAAGATTGAACGGCACCAAGATAGCAAAGCGGTAGAAAGTAAACTACAAAAAAGGGACTTTGAAGCAACCAACACATGGACACATAAACACCGAGCCACAGCACACCACAAAAACATCCAACATCTTCAGGAAGACCACTTTCCAAAATGATATCTAGTTTGATTTAATAACCAACATGTTCAGGTTGAAACCTGAATTTCAAGAAATACATAACCAAAAAGATGATAACTACTGACCGATTGAAGATGGCTGCGGTGGTGGGGTGGCCGACGGCGGTGGGCTGGGGTGAGGTCGATTGAGGCTGGATGAAAGTCAATTGGGCTGGGTTGAAGTGTCGATTGGGGCTGGGTGGCCGGGTCGATTGGGGTTGCGGGTCGATTGGGGCTGCGGGTCAATTGGGCTGCGGGTTCGAAGGGTCGATGGTGGGTGGTGGTGGTGGGGGGTTGCGGCCGGCGGTGGAAGGTCGGCGGTGGCAGTGTGGTGGTCGCGACCGGCGGTGAAGGTCGGCAGTTGGCTGCGGCTCGATGGGGCTGCAGGTCGAAGGCTCGATGGTGGTGCTGGGGGTTGCGGCCGGCGGTGGAAGGTCAGCGGTGGTCGCGACCGGCGGTGGATGGTCGCGGCGGCAGGCAGCGCGTCCGGCGGTTGATGATCGGAGGTTTTAGGGCTCGATTGGGGCTGCAGTTTGAGGGAAGCGGGAGATATTTGGAATGAAAGTCGCGCTAGCTGCTGATGATATGTTATGAAAATTTTTAAAAAATGACACATTAAGATGACACGCAAAAATGCGTGTCATCCTTCTAAGAAAATTTTAAAAAATGACAAATAATTTATGATACGCGTAAATGCGCGTCATATTTTTTCGCGCGTCATCTTTCGCGCGTCATCTATTAGCAGTTTTCTAGTAGTGTCACCTAAAACCTGCTGTAAGTGCATCCTAAAAATAAATCAATAATCGTGCATCTGATAAATCAAAGATGTAAAAACATGTAAGATTAAAAATTAGAACATTCAAATATCAAATCCTAAATATGATCAAGCTACCATGGTTAGATCTGTAGCCTAACCATATAAACAGATGGACCCCTCAAAATCTGCTATAATCTCTATCTGATGACTCAAATTCATGAAAAAACATGTAAGATTAAGCAAATCTAGAACATTTAAATCCCAATATCAACAAATTATCATGATACTGTATTAGATCTGAAGCAAAACCTAACCAGTTAAGCAAATCTACACCTCAAAACTTACTTACTGTAATTCCTATCTGATAATTCAATTTCATGAAAAAACATGCAAGATTAAGCAAAGTATAGATAATTCAAATCTCAATTTTTATAAATTATCATCATAAATAATCAGATCCAGTCCAATAATAACACAATTAGTTAATCACCATACCTTGCTCTTAGTAACGGAGTCATTAACGTTAATCGCAGGGAACAACAAGGTTCCATTAGCTTGCATATGATACAACCTCTTAACACCAGTGGTAGTCTCCTCCGACACAGCAACCAACCTCTCCTTCATCCTATGATACTTCTTCGGGTCACTCTGCAACCCCTCCTTGATAATCGACAACACGATATGAAACTCAGCGTTATCAGTCGACGTCGGATCCGGCAGCTTCCCACTCTTCTCAAACTCCTCTTCAGCCTTCACACCTTCATGAATCAAAAACGTCGCATCACCACCATCATCAACGATCAGATCCGGACCACCACCAGGGCCCTAATCAAGCACTCGCTCCGTACACCACCAGTACTCCTGCAGCGTCTCCCCCTTCCACGCGAACACAACAGCGGAGTCACGAGCGATCGCCGCCGCAGCGTGATCCTGCGTCGAGAAGATGTTGCACGAGCACCATCTCACTTCAGCGCCTAATGCAGTTAGGGTTTCGATCAACACACCGGTTTGAATCGTCATGTGCAGTGATCCGGTGATGGGGCTGAAGGGCTGTAAAGCTCTACATGTGTGGGATTAGGTTTTGTTGGGTCGGTGGCACTGTAGCCACCGACCAAAGTCAATAAGAATTGTAATATATATAATATAGCGAAAAGATAAATAGATTAATATATAATAATTATAAATTGAGAATACCACTTCCATCATCATGAGTGAGATACATGCAAATAGTAAAATATTATGAACAAGTTCTCTGGATTCAAGATTTTTAAGGCTCCAGCCATGTGGGTAACATAAGATATATCAAACATGAACACGATCCGTTAACATAAGTATGTGGCTAGCAAAACGAGTCTAAATGTGTTAACGTGTTAGATACGACACCTCACGATTAAAACATGTACCAAAAACGAACACGGCCCGTTAACTAATCGTGTCCGTTACGCGACACAAACACGAACCTGTTTATAACGGGTTACATGAATACAACACGATTAAATATCACATGTTAAGTAACACGAATGATACGACACGACATGACCTATTTAACTTAAGTAATTAATATAAAATATATAATATAGCTAAAAGATAAATAGTTATTTAATTTGTCATATCTTTGTAAACTACAGTTTACAAGTTAAAACTGCAATTTACACTTAGCAGTTTACTCTTGACCAAAACTTACGCCCCTTAAAAAATCATCCTTTGAAAATATTTTTGCTTTTAACATTTATAAATTGTTGCAAACTCATGGTAACTAGGAATTATTATCACACACCATAATAAAAAACTTGTATATTACACAATAAAAAAAGTAGTTAGAGCTATATTAAACTAAAAGATTAAGTCACAATATTCTCAAAAGTACATTAGCACATGTTTTGTCGAAGTTTTCATCCATTGACCACAACCATAGTTCTTTAATTAAAGACGACAATTTCATCCAGAAAAAACCAACATTTAGAAGAAAAAAAATCTAGCGTAATTAAAAAAAACCATTGACAATTTCTTTTCATTTCTCATACTCCAAATACACTAACGTGTCAATAGGACAATAAGTGAATAAGCTTCCTCACCACTTTATTACCCTATTTATGAAACTTCAGCTATTCTAAACCTCTCATGCAAAATGAATCGTGAAGCAACTAAGGCCATTATTGGAGTTGTGACACTTAATATCATAGCTTAACTAACTGAACTGGAAATCATGATTAACAACCAAGTTGGCCTATATTTCACAACTCAAATAGTGTATAAACAGTCCTGTTTGTTTTTCTACATATAATCATTAACTATGTATGTTTAATATTATTCATATATAGAGTAATCATTCATTAAAGTTTTAACTTTACATGTAAAGGTATAAGAATTTATTGTGATACTTAATGCACTTTATGTTGAAAGCTAGCAAAATTAAAAAGCATACGATGCTGAACTTCATACCTTACAATCTAGCAGCAGTCATGTAGCAGATTACAACGACATATATAGTGGGTTTAGAATACTCGTAATGGTTTTCCTTTGTATCTTTCTTAAATTAGGTACTAGAGCTCCACAGGTTAACATATACGTTTAATGTCAGCACAAAAGTGCAAACTCAGCATTCGGATTTTGAAGGAAAATATATATACAGTGGAATAAATCGATCAAGGAAGCATGTGCTAGTCTAAAACATAAGGTAAAACCACAAATGATACCTGAACATATTTTAGTCTTGGTATTGCCGGCTATTGTTTTTTGGTTATTACCTTGTGGATAGCAACAACTAGATGTAAACTATTCCCAACATGCGTATAGGTGCGATTTTTGTTGTTTTGATAATAGGGTTAAGACTTTACGATCACTCAAAAGATGATAATCACTATATTTTGATATATGTGGATCTTGGTCATTTGAATGTTTATGACTGTTTCAGGTACTCGTCTAACAAACTAGACAATATTTGTACACTACTTACACAACTGGTGAATGATTTTACCGCCAATAAATGAGTGATCCACTCATAATAGTGATTTATGTGGACTTGCCTCAAACTAGGCACTTCACATCTTTCAAAAATGAGATTCTTGTGTACTTAAGTAGACAAGCTTGAATTGATAAATTGCCAGCATTACCGGCTATTGGTTTCTTTGGTCCGATTCGTGGGTTGGAGCATGTGACTACAGCTTTTCACACTACCGATAGTTATACGACCGTAGTCGTATGTTTTTTTTATTGTAGAGGTGACTTCACTAATCGGTTGATCAGAAGAGTAACTCTTTACGTTTAAGACCACACTTCTATGGTGGATATTAGAAGTTACT
The DNA here is from genome assembly GCA_024085815.1 of Flaveria linearis. Taxonomy (NCBI): domain Eukaryota; kingdom Viridiplantae; phylum Streptophyta; class Magnoliopsida; order Asterales; family Asteraceae; genus Flaveria; species Flaveria linearis. The sequence goes on along the minus strand of CM044014.1, from coordinate 65,495,549 downwards.
TTCAACATTCATGTTTAATATGCTATTTGTAGAAACACTTAAATTGGTATGAAATATGCAACACCCGAGTTTCAATAATAGACTTGTGATTTTATTATCATGCGTATTGGCAATGTGAATTTTTTATTCTTAGATAAGATTCAGCAAAATACGCATGGTATTTTAGAAGTACAAGTGGTATAGTAATTGCTAGTGAGTGTAGTTCTAAATTCTACTATCAACTTGCCATGATGTTTTAGGTAATCATTCTGATTCCAAACTTAAACATACTAGTTTTTTAGATTTACTATACTGACTTGATCAGAAGTTGAATTGGATTGGCTTTTCATGATTTGAATGCATGGATATCAAAGATGAAAACTTACTAGAGATGTGGGAATAGATGGTACAAGTCCTCTAGCTTTTCATACTTTTGGAGAACTTCCGGCTATCATGTCGACGAAAAGCTCTGTGAAGAAACAGAAAAAAAGTTCGCAGATTGCTATTAAGAATCTAACAAAACTTTAAAAATTGAAAACGGATAAGTCTACCTTGTATACGATCTATTCTAACTATCAACGAATTCCTCAAATTTTAGGTGGGATGAGGATTGTAATGGTATATACTTCTCGATGTATAATGAAATACTGGAGGCTAGATTTGAAGGAATCGACGGATGAATTAGTGTTATATATGGTAATATTTCTGATATCGAAATTAGATCCTAAATTTACTATTTGTGAAAAAAAATAAGGACGAGTTATATAATATAGCTCATTCCCGATTAGTTGATACTTAGTGGATTGGTTTGAGCTCCTACCAAATCCAATTGAAACTGGAAAATTGGTTAATAAATCCTATTATGATTTTTTATGTTGAAGCATCCACCTCGAACGCTTCTTACTCACACAAGTGAACACGAATGGAGTGACCGGTCCTTATTAAAGATGGGATTTTTTCCTGTTATTATTTAATTTAAATTTCATACTATAACTATCTTTTGCTTTAAGTTGTAAGTTTCCTAGCTACTTTGTGAGGATTGAAACCTATTTGCTGTTAGAGTCTTCCTAGAAGAGAAGTTTTGCTAATTTTGAGCATTAATTCTACCCTTTTGTGTTTTGCAGCTTTGATCTCTTATACATCTAGATCAGATTTTCTATAGAGTTTATAGTTATACGGAGTATTAAAAAGGAATGAAAGTCTTCAAATTTAATAGGAAACACGTGACTAGCTAAATTATAATAAACAACATCATACACTTTTGTCACATCCTGGCGGAAGCGTGAAATGTTTTGGATGTGACTTGCTTGTTCAGAACGCATTGATTAAAAGAAGTAAACTTTAACACATCAAGACATAACATAACATAACATAATACATTAATTTATCCCAAGATAGCTTAAGTTAGGATTACATCATATATAAGTAATCAAAAATTGACATAATCCTATTACAAACATATTATTTAACTACTACATCTTCAGAGTCGATGGAAATGAGCATCCACCGTCACACTGGAATCATAGATATTAACACTCAAGTTCATACAGACTCTTCCTACAACTTCTCCCCAGCCATTGTAAACATCAAAAGAGAATTCTATATTGTTAGTCATGTTACCTGAAAAAACATACTCAAAATGGTCAACATAAAGTTGGTGAGATCATAGGTTTAATTTCAAACAAAATATTTTTGATGCATCAAATACAACCAAACCTTACTTAATAATTTGATAATTCATAACTGTCATAACATAATTCATAAAATCAGATAATATAGCATCTCAACACTCATGTTATTGGTGCAGGAAATATTTTCCTAAGTAGCGCTACCTATATTATCTAACGGTTCCACATCCGAATTAATGATTGCAACATAAATGACAGTAAATCTCAAAAATTGCATCAATCATAAAAACAGTATGTTTTTCCCCCAAAAGGCTTTATAAGAACAAAAATGGGGCTATGAGTCTCACCTCTTACTCCAATGGATTACCTATAAAATTAAATTTATACGTTAGATACATAATTTTCTTTAATATTTTCAAAACCTCAGATGGAAGTAATTTATCTAAAATTTCCAAAAGTTTAATAGTAACATCATCAAATAATATTACTATAAAATTCCAACTTCCATTTCATTTTTGATAATTTGTTAGAATTTAACACAAACTTACCATAAATCATTAAAAATAGGTACTGCCGTTCATAAATTACCAAATTTTCATAAATTTTCTGATATCTAACTCACAGTAGGTATTTTCTGTAATTTTTCCAATAATCTCAAATTTTAGTAAAAATAGCTATATAGCTCCAAAAATTATGAAACTTATACATTCTATTGGGTTCAAACCATTATAATTTAAGTGAATTTTTCGCTATTTATCATACTGTTTAAGTATTTCTTTCGATTTTTCCTTTACAGATCATATAAAAATACATATCTTAGTCATAAAAAGGAATTAAATTACGAAATTAATTCTGGAGCACTTATAACATATGAGAATCATTATATAATTTTTCAGGAAATTTACCGGATTCGGTTCTTTCAATTGATAATTTCCTTTTATTTACTTTAAAAAATTTGTATAAATTATTTTACTTATTATATTTTTACCAAAATTTACAGAATAATAAATTAATATTTTTCTAACAATTTTCCAATGTTTATTCCCGCATCATAGTTAATTACATACCAAACCAAATTTAGCAAGTTTGTACATAAAATTTCAACCCTTTATTGATAATTTCTTATATAATTTTTGGTTACCAATATTTATTTATTTCTTTCAGGTTTATAAAACCCTTCCTTAATATCCTTCAATAAGATGAATATATTTGTAAGGTTGTGTGAAGAACTTGTAGGTTTAATCATAAGGGTTGTTTATATGTGTTGTTTTAGACACATATATATACTTTGGTAAACTCGACTAGTTATAGTTTAGGGATTGAAATCTTGATTTTGCTAACAAGAGAGGGTGACGATAACTGATGGTAGCTTCTTTCTCCGATGAACCGAGTTGAGTGTGTTTTGAGCTTCAAGTATGCTTCGAGATTCTATCTGATGTAAGACCGGTGCAATGAGATGTTCGAGTATTCAAGTATGCTTATAGGTGAGTCCTATGTGAGCACAAGAAGATCTTTAAGTAGAACCTGAAACATGTTTAAAAAAAGAGTCAACTATAAAGTTGGTGAGTTCCCATGGTTTAAACACACGCATACATATATATATGTAAAAAGGGTTACAAGTAGCAATTCATGTCCATGGTTACGAGTTAGCAAGCTTATAGAACACATACAGTTATAACCAAACCTCGACTTGATTACAAGTATATCAGATTGGCTAAGCGTACTTGGTTCCCATGATGAACAAGCATACGTCATCAGGAGTCGGCAATACATCAACTTTAGCACCAAATAGGATTGTCAGGCCCAAAGATCTAAGACGTCGCCAGACTAGCAATAGTTAATGATTGTAAACAAAATATGTATCTCATATAAGACTTATAATAACACAAATAACCATGACAAATAAAAGTTTGAATTGCAAGTGCTTTACAAGATTTAAACGTTTACAAGTGTATGTTGATAAGATTAACATGTTTCACCACAAAACGGTGTGAAAAATGTAAAAAAGGGGCAAGGAAACTCACATGGAAAACTACAAGTATAGTGATGGTTGTAGAGTACATAAGAAAGCTTGGATGTCAAGAGTCAAAGGTGATGTCCTAGATGATAAAAAACAATAACTTGAGGTTGGAATTCATTACAAGAAGTTAGGACGCTTAGGAATGCCATAAGCGAAAGGTAGATTGATAAACGATTATTGTACCAATTTTAGATTCTGGACAGAATGTTTGGTATGTGTTTGAACAGGTTTTTAAAATAGAAAACGGTTTTATAAAATTATAAAAATTTATTTGACTAGTTCAAAGTCTCCCAGACAACTTTCATTCAAAAACATTTTATAAAAAGATCCGTAAGTAGGTCAAACAAGTAGCACAAGACAGAAGGTGCTGACATGGGGGCACTTATCTTGTGAAGGCTATTGTTGAGTCGTCCGATTGAGTTTGAAGACATATAAACTGTCGTTGAAAAGGTAATTCAATGAACTTAATATTGGAGTCTGAGTTTACTCAAATTTAGTTTGTTATGATTGAATTATAGTCGGTTAAAGTCAGATTATATTCTGCCAGAATTGTAGTAAGGCACTTATGTGCACTTTTAAAATTGTTAAAGCATGAAACGGGTTAGAACAAATTTATTATATTGATATATGATATATTAGACTTCATTTGAGTTATATCAAAATATTCTAAGACTTCAACATATCCATCACTTAGGGAAATAATCTTGTGGAATAACCGAATGCGGCGGCATAGCCGTCCATATGCAAACGGATTCTTTGTTTATATTAGTGTGTAGTTAGCTTGATTTAAGAATTTTAGTGATTGTTATAATATTAGTGAACATTAGCAGGTTAATGATCAAATGATAATGATAAAAAAGAGATTTGGTAGAAGAAAGAATAAAAGTAAGAACATGAGAACAATTTGATGTTAGGATGATTAAAAGAATATAGAAATGCTTAATATAAATCAATATAAGATTACCTTAGTCTTAGAAACTTCTTGAGATTACTTGTAAAAGAAAATTCTTGAATTTGATCAAAACCAAAGAATGGAAGAAAGGTTTGTTAGAGAGATTTTTAGAGAATGAGCAAATAAAATGTGAGGCCTAAACCTTGCTTTTATAGTTGAGGTTAGGAGGAGGTTATGAATGGTGTTAATGGTGAGTTATAAATCTTTTAAAAGGGGGTTATGATTAGAATTTAAAATAAATATAAATTAAATAATAAAATAATAATTACAATTTAAATTTAAAATTTATGAAGACTCAAATTTTAACAACTTATTTTTTATACAAAATCTTTATAGACTTTATAAAATCAAATTGAATAATCAATCAAATTATCTATTTGTTAATCTTTATAACTTTTATAAAACTTGTAAACTTTATAATTTGATTATTTATTTAAAATTCATAATTACTAATAAAACTTTATAAGTTTATTAAAATTCATTTTATAACTTTATAAGTTTTAATAAAGTCTTTTCCATTTAGTTATTTTTTTGTAACATGTTTAATAAACTTTATAATTTTATAAAAAAGAATTATTTATAAATCAACGAGTTATTATAAGTTGTTTAAATAATAAATTGAATAAATCAATTCATGATATTGTTTAAACTACACATCTAATCTATATAATTCATTAATATAAATAAAATAAGTTAAATAAAGAAATTCATATCGTATGAAAGTTCAATTTTAATTCGGGTTCGGGTTTATAACTTGAAAATGGTAAATGTTACAGTCTCCCCTACTTTAAGAAATTTCGTCCCGAAATTTATTCACGAGAAGATTGATTTCAAAGATATGAGGAGACTTGAATTTCATTTCGTGTTTGCAAGTGAACTTTTGGGAACGTTTAAATTCAATAAGTTTAATTATGATGTTTTGCTATGCTTAAGTTTGTTAAATTTCATGATTCGAGATTTCGGGCGTTTCTTGACAAAGTGTATAAGATCATTAATTTAAAATTTTAGTTGAGAAGCTTTTGTATTCCAGACGATGCATGACGATTAGGAAGGTTTTATATGAATACAACACCAAGGTTTAGATCAATACAAGAGTCTTTTTATGAACACGAGATATATTTTTAAGACACTTTTGGATGAGATGTGAATTCATAGGAGCTTCTCAAGCAAATAACTTCGACATGATTCTTAGATAATCGATTCTTGTTTACTAAGTCATTGAGGTTTTAATGTTACATTAGTTTAAAGTTGATACGAGAATCGTGCTTGTTAAGATTATGTAACACCCGTATTTTCTTTTTAAAGAAATAGAAGAATAAAATAGAACGAAAAGGAAGAAATGAAAGTCAACCCCAAAGTCGAGTGACCAAAAGTGTAAAAAGGACAAAATCTTTGAAAAGTTGGTGTAAAAGAGGGCATGGCCGCCCATAACCCCTGCACACTCCTTTTTCCATTCGGTTTTCTAGAAAGAGAAAGAGCAGAAGTCGAACATTGAAGAAGAACAAGGAGAAATACGAATTTAAAGTAAGAATTTGTGTTTTTAAGTTGTGTTGGCTAAGAAACCGAGAATGCATGTTCTTATGTGTGTGATTTTGTGTTCGGGTGTATTCATTGGGTTTTATAGGTGCTGAACTTGTAGCAAATGGGTTTTTGAAGAAATCATACCCGAGAGACTGCTAAGGTGAGTTTCTAGACCCCGGTTTTTACTTGTTTTAAACCTTTTTGGGGCTGAAAATGTATTTAACGATTTTACTATGATTATGTATGTATACCCGTATGTATTTTGCATGCCCGATGATGTTTATGAGATGTTTATGTGAAGTTCATGCTTAGAAAGGCCTTAGTAAGCTTAGAACGATTAGGCTTGATGTTTGGGTTTGGAAATTTCATAGTAATAATTCGAACAGAAAGTTGATGAGCCTAAATAGTGCTCATACACCCAAGATTTGCCTTAGAAATGTTCTAAGTAGGGTCATGAGTCCAAATAGTTCTCATGAGCCCAAACAGTACTTAAAACGCCTATGACACATGAGCCTCAACGGTGCTCATGAGTCTGAAAATAAGTTAAGTACAAGGTGATGAGTCCAAACAGGGCTCATACGACTGAAAAATGAGTTTAACAGTCTAAGTGTGAGATGATAAGTCTAAACAGTGCCCTTATGAGTCTAAATAGTGGTCATATGCCTAGAAAAGTTAGTCGGATGACTAAGTGTAGGGTCATGAGTCCCAACAGTACTCATACGCCCAAATAGCTTATACGACCAAAGTGAAAATATTTCCAAGTGTAGGCTGGTGAGTCTACATAGTGATGAAAAGTCTGAACAGGGCTCATACGCCCAAACAGGGCTCATGCGCCTAAACAGGGCTCATGCGCCCAAACACTTATAATTTTTATAGAAATATTTCTGGGAGTCTGAACCTTAGGGTTTTGACCGAGGATGACTTAGAGCTTATTAATGATGATGTTTCATGTATGATATGATTACTTATGATTGTTCCATATTATAGTTATTGCTACAATTATTATTACTTATAGTATGTGACTTTACGTGGTATGTTATTATCGTAACGTAAAGTATATTGTAATAATAAAGTGAAAGAGCAATAAAAGAAAAGAAGAGGAACATTAATAAAATGTTAATAAGTCTTGCAAGCATATAGGAGGGACACGATCGTGTTGTCGTTAGCTCAACTGTGTTGCGGGTTAGCTACCCATTTATACACACAGGGTCAATCAATTGAGATTGGCAGGACCTTTGTAGTGTGCCCTGGGTGAGTGGGTCGGCCTTGTACATAGTTCACATAGCCCTTTCGAGGGATACAGTTTCAGTTGAACCCTTCGGGGGGATACCCATAGCCCTTTCGAGGGATACAGTTTCAGTTGAACCCTTCGGGGGGATACCCAAGCCCTTTCGAGGGATACAGTTGAACCCTTCGGGGGGATACCCATAGCCCTTTCGAGGGATACAGTTGACCCTTTCGAGGGATATAGATGGCCCATCACCCGTTTTCCATCGCGCACATAGTTGGGGCATTGCGCACTGGTCCACATAGACAGTGGAACATAAAGTTAAAAAGTTTACAGACAAGGCATACAGTACAGAGAACGAACAATATTTGTTCATACAGTTAATGCGTGCTCGCATACACAGTACAGAGTTGTAAACTACAGAAAAGTGTATTTTCATATACAACGTATAGAAAGTATTTATTATGCATAAAACTAGAACTCACTCAGCAACGCTGACTTTTATACATTTTCAGTTGGCAGGTAAATATTGCTGAGGATGGCACGAGGGTGAAGCTACTCGGCAGGGAAAGACTGACATCCATTCTTAACAGAAGTCACTGTTGTTTTGTAATGCAGTTAAACTATTCTTTTGTAAACTGATTAAACCAGGGTGTATTGCTTAGCAACAGTGTTATTAATGAAATGAATGGCTTCTGTTAAAATTAATTCCGCTGCTTGAATTTATAATATGTAGTATTTTATGCTGTGAATGACCAACTGTGAGGTGCCCGGGATCAGGGCCTTACAAGTTGGTATCAGAGCCAAAGTTTAAGTGAAACGGGTAAATATTTTCAAAATAAACCTAAACTTAAACTGAAAATGGGACAAAAGGAGGGATGTCAGCCCGAGTAGCTACATGCCATCAGGTATTTCTTTTCTTAAAAGTTAACCGAAATTATGTGCGTGTGCTATCTGATTATGTGATCATAGTAGATTTAGATACTGATGAAGTCAGGATAGGAAATGCTTGGGGTGTGAAAAGTAAAGTAAGTGGCTAATCACAACTGGCCACTGTAATTAGAGACTTACTATACTTGACATAAACTGAGCCATTACCTTGAATGACTGTGTTAGTGTTTGAATCTTATAGTGTTTAGGAAATGGCTGGGAAGAAATCTTCCAAGGCTTCTAGAGGTAGAGGTAGACCGCGTGTGACTAGGAGCAGTGCTAAGGCTCCTGAGATGACTCATGAGAACCCTGAGGTTCATGACCGGACTGAAGGAAACGAGAATGCCAGCCTGAATGCCTCAGCTAGGGAGGCGATTGCTGATGAAGTACACCAGGTCATGCAGACAGTATTACCGTCTGTGGTGACTGAAGTCATCAGGGCTGTGAGGAATAAGGAAAGGAAGGAGAAGGGGGACAGGAAAGGATCGACTGGGAAGGAAAGCAAGGAAGAGGAGGAACGACCAGAGCCTGAAACAGTATTGTCCGATGAGGACGAGGATGATGCGGTAGGAGTGACAACTAAGGGATGCAGTTATGGGGCATTCCAGAGATTCAAGCCCCCGACTTTCGATGGCAATGGCGATGCTGCTGCCGCTCACCACTGGGTGAGGGAGATGGAGGCAGTGCTAGAGATCAGTGAGTGTCGCGAAGACCAAAAGGTGAAGTTCGCGACTCACTCTTTTGCCGACTCGGCATTGTGTTGGTGGGACAATATTGTCCAAGCTGAGGGTACTAGAGCCATCGGGAAGATGCGATGGAGGGAACTGAAACAACTAGTGATGGAGGAGTTCTGTCCTCATAGAGAACTTGACAGGATCGAGAGAGAGTTCCTGCAACTTGAGGCGGGGACCCTGACCCACCAGCAGTACACCACCAAATTTAATGAGATGGCGAGACTGGTGCCGGATCAGGTGACGCCGGTGTCTCGAAAGATTAACCGGTATATTCAGGGACTGCCAGCTGATATTCGCAGGCACATGATCGCTGCTAGGCCAAGCACCTTTAAGTCGACAGTGGATCTGGCTGGGAGGCTCTACAATGAAAGGGAAGTGACGGTGGTGGAGGTGAAGAAAGCCGGTGGTGGTGACCGGAGTTGGAATGGAAAGAGGTTCAGGCGGGGTGGTTTCACCCCGAACAATAAGAAGATGAGAATGGATGACCGTAGGGTGGGGTCGTCCAGCTCGGGGTCAAAGAAGTGTGGAAAATGTGGAAGGGAGCATCCTGGTGAGTGCAGAATGGGGATGAACGTATGCTTTAGGTGTGGCTAGCCTGGCCATATCGCTAGAGACTGTAAGAAGCCAAGGGCGGAGAGCTCAGGAGCTGGAAATAAGAAGCCGGAAGAAGGAGGGCAGAGGGCAAGTGCTAGAGCTTACACCATGACCCGGGAAGAAGCCAGAGTGGATCCCGATGTCGTGTCAGGTATGTTTCTAGTTAATCAAACTTGTGCCTCTATATTATTTGATTCTGGTGCTAGTAGGAGTTTCATTTCTACTACCTTTTGTGCTAAGTTGCCTATTAGCAGTAGGGGTATTAGCGAGCCTTTTGATGTAGAAACTACTATCGGTAAGTCCACCAGAGTTACTGATGTAATAGAAGATTATGCCATAGAGTTAGAAGGTCATAGGTTTACTGCCAAGTTACATGTGATGCCCCTAGGTGGATTTGATATAGTACTAGGGATGGATTGGTTAGCAACCTATGAAGCGAATATCGTGTGTCGTAAGAAGATGATTAGACTGACGGCGTCTAACGGAAGTCCGGTGACAATATAGGGCGATCGGGTTACGACGATACCGAGGGTGATTTCGATGGCGGTGGTGGGAAAGTGCATGAGACGTGGATGTAGCGCTTATTTGGCCTACGTGAAGGATGTGGACACGTCAACACCCCAATTGTCCGATGTGCTGGTTGTGTGTGACTTTCCCGATGTATTTCCAGAGGACCTATCAGGTGTGCCACCGGACCGTGAAATCGAATTCCAAATTGACTTGATACCCGGTGCCCAACCTGTCGCTAAGGCACCGTATCGATTAGCTCCGACTGAGATGAAGGAGTTGATGGAGCAACTGCAAGAATTGCTCGATAAGGGTTTCATCAGACCGAGTATCTCTCCTTGGGGTGCTCCGGTCTTGTTCGTGAAGAAGGACGGTAGCATGAGAATGTGTATCGACTACCGTGAATTGAACAAGTTGACAATAAAGAATCGGTATCCGTTACTAAGGATTGACGATTTGTTCGATCAGCTCCAAGGTGCCAGTTGGTTCTCGAGGATAGATCTTCGATTTGGCTACCATCAACTGAAAGTGAAGGAGCAGGACATTCCTAAAACAGCTTTTCGTATGCGCTATGGTCACCACGAGTTTCTCGTTATGTCTTTTGGGTTGACCAATGCGCCAGCTGCTTTTATGGATTTGATGAATCGAGTGTGTCGGCCAATGTTAGATAAATCAGTGATTGTGTTCATCGATGATATCCTGATTTATTCAAGGAGCGAGGAAGAGCACGCCGGTCACATTCGGGAAGTGTTGGAAACCTTGAGAAGGGAGAAGCTGTATGCTAAATTCTCCAAGTGTGCTTTCTGGCTACGCGAGGTGCAATTTCTGGGTCACGTGGTAAATGCGGAGGGAATCATGGTGGACCCGAAAAAGGTTGAGGCCGTGATGCAATGGAAGTCACCAAAGACGCCATCCGAAATTCGTAGCTTCTTGGGATTGGCGGGCTACTACAGAAGATTCATTCAAGACTTTTCCAAGATAGCCTCACCTTTGACTAAATTGACCCGCAAAGACGTGAAGTTCATGTGGGGTCGAGAGCAGGAGAGTGCCTTTGAGGAGTTGAAGACGAGACTAACACAATCTCCTGTCTTGACACTGCCCGAGGGAAGTGAAGACTTAGTGGTATATTTGGATGCATCCTACTCTAGGCTAGGTTGTGTACTGATGCAACGTGGAAGGGTGATAGCCTACGCATCTCGACAACTGAAAACCCACGAAGTCAACTATCCTACACACGATCTAAAACTAGCCATGGTGGTTTTCGCATTGAAGATTTGGCGGCACTATCTATACGGGACTAAGTGCACCATCTTCACAGACCACAAAAGCTTGAAGTACTTCTTCGAGCAGAAAGATCTAAACATGAGGCAAAGGCGATGGTTGGATCTCATAAAGGATTACGATTGCGAAATCCATTACCATCCGGGCAAGGCTAACGTAGTGGCAGATGCCCTTAGCCAGAAGGAGAGACCCGAGCCGATCCGGGTGAAGGCGTATCAGCTGATTATGGCCTCCGACGTGATGACACAGGTTAAGGAGTTTCAAGACGAGGCTTTGAAAGAAGATCGTCTTAACTCCGAAAGGATAAGAGGTCTGGTTACGGAATTGGGTGAGAACACTCTTGGTGTTAAAACTCGATTTGGACGAATGTGGATACCTCGATACGGGGATCTACGTGGAAAGATTATGGACAAAGCCCATAAGACTCGTTACTCCATTCACCCCGGTGCTACCAAGATGTACCACGATATGAAGAAAGATTACTGGTGGCCGGGCATGAAACGCGATGTGGTGGAGTACGTGAGTAAGTGCCTGACTTGTTTACAAGTAAAGGCAGAACACCAGGAGCCTTACGGGAAGATCCAACCGTTGGATATACCCGAGTGGAAGTGGGAGCACATCACCATGGATTTCATCACGAAATTACCACGTTCCCCGAAAGGGTATGATGCTATATGGGTGATAGTTGACCGCTTGACAAAGAGTGCCCACTTCCTACCGATCCGCGAAACGTACTCATCCGAAAGATTGGCGGATATGTTCATCAAGGAAATCGTTACCCGTCATGGCGTGCCGGTGTCTATCGTGTCGGATCGTGACACTCGGTTTATGTTAAAGTTTTGGAGGAGATTCTATGACGCAATGGGGACAAGGCTACACATTAGTACAGCCTATCATCCTCAGACGGACGGTCAGTCTGAGAGGACGATACAGACGCTCGAGGATATGCTTCGAGCATGCGTGATTGATTTTGGAGGAAGTTGGGATGATCATTTGCCGTTAGCAGAATTCTCGTACAACAATAGTTATCATGCCAGTATTGGCATGCCACCTTACGAGATGCTATACGGTAGGAGATGTAGGACGCCCGTATGTTGGGGAGACATTGGGCAGAAAGAGTTAGGAGGTGTTGAGGTGATCGAGGCTACGACTGAGAAATTAGAAAAGATCAAAGCCTTCGTGAAGGCGGCGAAAGATAGACAAAAGTCGTATGCCGACAAGAGGCGAAGACCAATAGAGTTCAAGGTCGGAGACCGAGTCATGTTGAAGGTCTCACCTTGGAAAGGGATTATCCGATTCAGGAAACGAGGTAAGCTAAGCCCGAGATATATAAGACCTTTCCGAATCATCGTACGAGTAGGAGAGGTAGCCTATCGACTTGAACTGCCGGATGAGTTAAGTGGAATTCATCCCACGTTCCATGTATCTCATCTGAGAAAGTGCTTAGCTGATGAAGATATGATTGTCCCACTGGAGGACATTGAAGTTGATGAAAGGCTCAATTATGTGGAGCAACCAGTGGCGATCATTGATCGTAAAGAGAAGAGGCTAAGGAATAAAGCGGTTCCTCTGGTGCGTGTACAGTGGAAGCACCGAAAGGGATCCGAGTCTACGTGGGAGACTAAAGAAGAGATGAGGCGACATTACCCTCATCTGTTTGAGGAATAACAGGTTTCGGGGACAAAACCTATATAAGGGGGGTGGACTTGTAACACCCGTATTTTCTTTTAAAGAAATAGAAGAATAAAATAGAAAGAAAAAGGAAGAAATGAAAGTCAACCCCAAAGTCGAGGGACCAAAAGTGTAAAAAGGACAAAATCTTTGAAAAGTTAGTGTAAAAGAGGGTATGGCCGCCCATAACCCCTGCACACTCCTTTTTCCATTCGGTTTTCTAGAAAGAGAAAGAGCAGAAGTCGAACATTGAAGAAGAACAAGGAGAAATACAAATTTAAGGCAACAATTTGTGTTTTTAAGTTGTGTTGGCTAAGAAACCGAGAATGCATGTTCTTATGTGTGTGATTTTGTGTTCGGGTGTATTCATTGGGTTTTATAGGTGCTGAACTTGTAGCAAACGGGTTTTTGAAGAAATCATACCCGAGAGACTGCTAAGGTGAGTTTCTAGACCCCGGTTTCTACTTGTTTTAAACCTTTTTGGGGCTGAAAATGTATTTAACGATTTTTACTATGATTATGTATGTATACCCGTATGTATTTTGCATGCCCGATGATGTTTATGAGATGTTTTTGTGAAGTTCATGCTTAGAAAGTCCTTAGTAAGCTTAGAACGATTAGGCTTGATGTTTGGGTTTGGAAATTTCATAGTAATAATTCGAACAGAAAGTTGATGAGCCCAAATAGTGCTCATACGCCCAAGATTTGCCTTAGAAATGTTCTAAGTAGGGTCATGAGTCCAAATAGTTCTCATGAGCCCAAACAGTACTTAAAATGCCTATGACACATGAGCCTCAACGGTGCTCATGAGTCTGAAAATAAGTTAAGTACAAGGTGATGAGTCCAAACAGGGCTCATACGCCTGAAAAATGAGTTTAACAGTCTAAGTGTGAGATGATAAGTCTAAACAGTGCCCTTATGAGTCTAAATAGTGGTCATATGCCTAGAAAAGTTAGCCGGATGACTAAGTGTAGGGTCATGAGTCCCAACAGTACTCATACGCCCAAATAGCTTATACGACCAAAGTGAAAATATTTCCAAGTGTAGGCTGGTGAGTCTACATAGTGATGAAAAGTCTGAACAGGGCTCATACGCCCAAACAGGGCTCATGCGCCTAAACAGGGCTCATGCGCCCAAACACTTAGAATTTTTATAGAAATATTTCTGGTTGTCTGAACCTTAGGGTTTTGACCGAGGATGACTTAGAGCTTATTAATGATGATGTTTCATGCATGATATGATTACTTATGATTGTTCCATATTATTGTTATTGCTACAATTATTATTACTTATAGTATGTGACTTTACGTGGTATGTCATTATCGTAACGTAAAGTATATTATAATAATAAAGTGAAAAAGCAATAAAAGAAAAGAAGAGGAACATTAATAAAATGTTAATAAGTCTTGCAAGCACATAGGAGGGACACGACCGTGTTGTCGTTAGCTCAACTGTGTTGCGGGTTAGCTACCCATTTATGCACACAGGGTCAATCAATTGAGATTGGCAGGACCTTTGTAGCGTGCCCTGGGTGAGTGGGTCGGCCTTGTACATAGTTCACATAGCCCTTTCGAGGGATACAGTTTCAGTTGAACCCTTCGGGGGGATACCCATAGCCCTTTCGAGGGATACGGTTTCAGTTGAACCCTTCGGGGGGATACCCATAGCCCTTTCGAGTGATACAGTTGAACCCTTCAGGGGGATACCCATAGCCCTTTCGAGGGATACAGTTGACCCTTTCGAGGGATATAGATGGCCCATCACCCGTTTTCCATCGCGCACATAGTTGGGGCATTGCGCACTGGTCCACATAGACAGTGGAACATAAAGTTAAAAAGTTTACAGACAAGGCATACAGTACAGAGAACGAACAATATTTGTTCGTACAGTTAATGCGTGCTCGCATACACAGTACAGAGTTGTAACCTACGGAAAAGTGTATTTTCATATACAACGTATAGAAAGTATTTATTATGCATAAAACTAGAACTCACTCAGCAACGCTGACTTTTATACATTATCAGTTGGCAGGTAAATATTGCTGAGGATGGCACGAGGGTGAAGCTACTCGGCAGGGAAAGACTGACATCCATTCTTAACAGAAGTCACTATTGTTTTGTAATGCAGTTAAACTATTCTTTTGTAAACTGATTAAACCAGGGTGTATTGCTTAGCAACAATGTTATTAATGAAATGAATGGCTTCTGTTAAAATTAATTCCGCTGCTTGAATTTATAATATGTAGTATTTTATGCTGTGAATGACCAACTGTGAGGTGCCCAGGATCGGGGCCTTACAGATTAATGGTTTAGTTTAGAATAAGAGTATGATTGTAATGAGGTTTCAGAATAAGTGCGATTTTGAGGGAAAGGCATTTAAAAAGACTATTAAAAGTCATTGTGAGAATTGGGTAATGAGTTTTAAGTTCCAAGAAGTCAAGATCAATGATAAGATGATTCAAATTAACAAGGTGTTTCGAGTGTAATGTTAGGTTTACAAACCAAAGCATTACATTGACTTATCATAGTATTAGGTCAACTACAACCTTAATGAAGGCACGCGTACCTATAAGCGGACACTAGCCCCAAGGGTTCCCAGGTAAGGTAAACGGATCCATCGGTTGATTTGGATTTATATGAATACCTTTCCTAGACAAAACACCTCGAGATACAGGCATCACGCTCTTCCAGCATTACATGTTTCAAGTTGTAAGACATAGACTTTGACGAATTTCAAAACCACGAATAACGATTTGATTTAGGCACACAATGCCTTAGAATGTGATTTATGATTCGTGTGTGCATTGATAAGATTCAAAGTATAAGAGGAATCACATAAGGCATAAGGCATATAATCACATAATCTATACTATATTAATATGCATATGGGAAGGACAATAAAGTCTTTTCACCTAGAACTCTTAAAATTAAGAGATGTACAACTATTTGAAGCATAATGTACAATACCTAAAGTATAAAGGGAGATTGGAGGGATACAATTTTAATTTTTCAAAATGTCTAGAGATCCAACTTTTAATGCATTGTGTACAACCATATAATTTTGAAATCACAGTCCCCTTCCCAATCTTTCTAGATGAATCATCTGCTTTCTCAAAGCAAACTTTCACATCTTTCCTATTCTAGATCCAAAATTTGAATTCAAAACCATCTTTCAACAATAATACTATTCATGAAGGGATGGATACATCAAGGAACAAGCAGGAGGACCTCCAATCTATCGTCATCAGCTTCGTCTCAGCTTCTACCGCCATAACCACCCTTTGACTCAGTGACACGCGACACATCCAGATGTTGTTCCTTCGTCTCGACAAATAGCATATGCCGCCCTTCGTCGCCTCTGCCTTCAATTACTCTTCCGTTGTGCTTTAATGTCTTAGATCTGGTTGACATTCATCAGTTACGTATGAATCGATTTAACTTTCGCCAGAGAGCTTGTTCTTCAACTCTTCATACTCTACTGCTTCATAGGTACGAATCAGTTTAATTTTGTTTTACAAATCAATTTCTAAAGATATTCATTTCAGAGTTGTTTTGATTCTTATTTCATACTTCCTGCAGTTCATGCGGCAAATCATGATAGCAAACATTAGGGTTTACGATCTTCAATTTGAATATGGACGTGTGCTTTTGTTTCCTCCAATTATTGATTGTTCGCCTTAAGAATCGACCATGAAAGCTTATTGTTTACACTTTACATGACAATAGAAGCTGGGAATTCATACTTCTGCTTGGTTACAACATTGTGGGTGCTTTTGCTACAATCATTCATCTTCATTTTTAGGTTCAAATTTATTTGATCTCCATTTTAGTTTTCTATTTTTTTTGTTTTGTATTTGCATATTTACTATTATAAATGAAACGTCAAAGGGTTTTTTTTATTTTTCAAAATGATTAATGTTTCTTGAAGATCAAAGGTGTGTTTCACTGACATTTGTGATTGGGCATTCCATGTGGTCCCTTCTTGAAATTATTTCTTTCTTTATTTATTTATTTTGGCTTTTTTTTCCTTTCCTTACAATGGTTTTTGTCGTGTGTGGGGTTTATGATTTGCTTATTATTTGTATTTTTATAGAAGAATCATCAGTCAAGATGATCATGTAGGTATTGCAAGCTACTATTCTTGATTTTACTTATTATTGTTTGACAACAAAATATTAACTAATACAAGTGACAGGAGAAGACTTTCCTATGCAAAGCAACCATCACAAATGTCAGCAAGCGAACATAGGTGGTTCTACAAATGCTTGATATGCAAGACCATTTATTATCACTGGGCATTCATTAAAGCATTAGTCAGTTTAATCAAACAGATAGGATTTGCATTTTGTTTTTATGATGTCGTATTATTTTCTCCTTTCACGTGCAAGTTTAACTACTAAATTTATTCAATTTTGTTATTAGGCAACGTGAAAATGCTGACACATCTAGAAGTAACAACTTTAAAGTTCATTTTTAGATACAAATCATCTATCTCAAATAATATGCAGGTTTGCTGTCGGCACAACAGTGACTGATGAAACCGACAACACATCATTGACTTTTCAACAGCGCAATCAACAGCCTCCTAGGAATTCAATACTGGTAAGTTGAACAAGGATATGATGACTAAAGCACACTATCAAAACACACTTCGAGAAGAAATCAACATCAATGAGTTGTTAATTGTTGTCGTCGCCGCATCGCGCGGGTCCCCTACTAGTCAAGTATAAACATATAAGGCACATAAAATCCTATCTAAGCATATAAAATACATGAGAGGACTCATGTGTAAGGATACTTAGTTATAGTCTAGGTCATTCCATTTCTAATAACCTAATTCCCTATAACCATGGCTCTGATACCAATCTGTCACACCCCGACCGACGGCGGAATCATCGGGGCGGGCGAATGGGAGACGATTGCTCATAGCACATGGAATTAATTAAGTTGAAATAATATTAAATGCCATTATTCATTAAACTTTACAAGACAAATAAGTAATTACAAAACAATCAAGATGCAACAAATAACACAAGACTTTCATTTAATCTAGGTCCAAGTCCTATGTGAGCAAAAGAAGATCTTCAAGTAGGAACCTGAAACATGTTAAAAATAAATGGTCAACTATAAAGTTGGTGAGTTCTCATGGTTTAAACACACGCATACATATATATATATGTAAAAAGGGTTACAAGTAGCAATTCATGTCCATGGTTACGAGTTAACAAGCTTATAGAACCCATATAGTTACAACCAAACCTCGACTTGATTACAAGTATATAAGATTGGCTAAGTGTACTTGGTTCCCATGATGAACAAGCATACGCCATCAGGAGTCGGCAATACATCGACTTTAGCACCAAATAGGCTTGCCAGGCCCAAAGATCTAAGACGTCGCCAGGCTAGCAATAGTTAATGATTGTAAACAAAATATGTATCTCATATAAGACTTATAATAACACAAATAACCATGACAAATAAAAGTATGAATTTTAAGTGCTTTACAAGATTTAAATGTTTACAAGTGTATGTTGATAAGATTAACATGTTTCACCCCAAAACGGTGTGAAAAAATATAAAAAAAGGGGCAAGGAAACTCATATGGAAAACTACAAGTATAGTGATGGTTGTAGAGTACATAAGAAAGCTTGGATGTCAAGAGTCAAAGGTGATGTCCTAGATGATAAAAAAAACAATAAATTGAGGTTGGAATTCATTACAAGAAGTTAGAACGCTGAGGAATGCCAATAAGCGAAAGGTAGATTGATAAACGATTATTGTACCAATTTTAGATTCTGGACAGAATGTTTGGTATGTGTTTGAACAGGTTTTTAGAATAGAAAACGGTTTCATAAAATTATAAAAATTTACATTTGACTAGTTAAAAGTCTCCCGAACAACTTTCATTCAAAAACATTTTTATAAAAAGATCCGTAAGTAGGTCAAACAAGTAGCACAAGACAGAATGTGCTGAAATGAGGGCACTTATCTTGTGAAGGCTATTGTTGAGTCGTCCGATTGAGTTTGAAGACATATAAACTTTCGTTGAAAAGGTAATTCAGTGAACTTAATATTGGAGTCTGAGTTTACTCAAATTTAGTTTGTTATGATCAAATTATGGTCGGTCAAAGTCAGATTATATTCTGCCAGAATTGTAGTAAGGCACTTATGTGCACTTTTAAAATTGTTAAAGCATGAAACGGGTTAAAGCAAATTTATTATATTGATATATGATATATTAGACTTCATTTGAGTTATATCAAAAATATTCCAAGACTTCAACATAGCCATCACTTAGGGAAATAATCTTGTGGAATAACCGAATGCGGCGGCATAGCCGTCCATATGCAAACGGGATTCTTTGTTTACATTAGTGTGTTGTGTAACGCCCCGAAATTTCCCGAAACAAGCCATTTAATAATAATGAGCTTTTAAGGGTTAATTTAAGGAAGAAAGATAAATTAGTGGGCTATAGACCAAATTAAGCCCAATGGGCTATGTGTTGATGGGTTTAAGGGCCCTAATCAGCCCTTAAACAATGCATGATCAGCTCCATTTCCATCATTCCAACCCTAGCCCCCAAATTCGTAGAGAGAGAAAGTAGAGAGAGAAAGTAAAGAAAACTCAAGATTTGGAGCTTGAAGGGTGGAAAGATTGAAGATCTGGGTGATTAGAGCATCAAATCCTAAGAAAAGAGCAACAAAACCAGGTAAGAATCAACCTCTAAACCCTTCTGTTGATCAAACCCGGATTCTAGGGTTTTGGTTTTTGAAAAGTTTCGAAGAAACACATAAAGGTTAAATTTTTACGTATGAAAACGTGTAAAAAGGTTAGATATGGCTTCATGGATGGTAAACCAAGGATTTGGACGTAAAATGTTGAGATTTTGGGTTAAAAACGGGTTGGATCTTAGTTTCTGTTCATCCAGCAAAACTGGGCCCCGATCCAGCGAAACTAAGTATTCATCCAGCGAAACTGTTCATTTATTCAGCGAAACTGAAGAATTTCCAGCGAAACTACAGTTTCGCTAGCGAAACTACAGTTTCGCTACTGCGAAACTACAGTTTCGCTGATAACTTCGCTAATTACTTAGGCTGACCTATAGACATTGCGAAACTAAAAAATTCCAACGAAAGTTGGGCGCTCATGGCAGCGAATCTGCCCAGCGAAACTGGTAGCGAAACTGCCAGCGAAACTGGCAGCGAAGCTACCAGCGAAACTGGCAGCGAATTTGTGAAGAAAATGACGTTTTCACGTATTAACTTTCGTGCTGCTCGAGTATTCAGACTATAGCTTAAGTGACTTTGAATTTAAGTTATTTGGATAAGTTTAGGTGAGTTCTAGATCCCCTATTTTATACATGTTTTAAATGCTTTGGGGGATATGCATCCTAAAATACATACTTTTATGATGATGGTTTTTAAGACCTTTTATCAGGAAAATAAAATTTTCTAAAGTAAAATGTGTCATTTAAATAGTTTAAAATAATTTTCGGGCGCGCTGACCTGGCAGCCCGGCCCCAGCCAGGGGCGTTGCCCCTTGGACCCCACTAGGGGCTGCCGCCCCAGAACCGGCTATCAGGGGCTGCCGCCCCCGAACCCCCGCTGTCCCACGGAGAGTCGGTTATCTGGTTTATCTCTCATGATTGTTGAAATGTGAATGCTTAGACTAAGAGTTTGCTTCTTATTATGTGTTATGTGTATGTGAAAACTAAAGATATAAGTGAAACTTAAAGAACTGTTATTGGGCCCATAACGTGTACCTTGAGAAAGTAAAGCCTTGCAAGCAAATGACAGAGGAGGGTTGCATTTGTTGTGCCCTCATGACAGTTGTCACACCCCCCGCTGATAGCGGAAACACGGGGAATGCGATCGAGACGGGATCGTCATAACACATGGTTAACAATAGAGATGCAATATAGATATGATGACAAGCGTGTCGTGACGACACCCGTACACAAATGGAGACTTGTGTCGTGTTCAGTCAATGTTCACGACAGCATAGTCATAAGCATAATATCAAATGATCATATAACATATAGATTAACATTGTTTAGTTTTTCCACAACTCGGGAACAAGTGTTCAAAAGAATGTTAATTGTTTAGTGGACTGCAACGATGTA
The DNA here is from genome assembly GCA_024085815.1 of Flaveria linearis. NCBI lineage: Eukaryota > Viridiplantae > Streptophyta > Magnoliopsida > Asterales > Asteraceae > Flaveria > Flaveria linearis. The sequence continues at coordinate 65,474,383 of CM044014.1, read as the reverse complement.
CAAAAGAATTGTTCAGTCTCAAAAATGTCTCCTAGGGTCTCGACTATAAGGCAGCACTCCTAGAACTTCAATTAACTTGATCACCTGAAAAGAAATGCTCAAAACGGTAAACATAATTGTTGGTGAGCTTCGCAGGTTTTAAGTAATAAGTGATATTAAGATGAAAACAACTTGTATGTTATTTAAGAGTTACCGCGACTACACTTATGTGTAGGCGGTTTTACCAGTATAAAAAGCTACAGCCAAACCTATTCATCGGTTCCTCACGGGAATTGATGGCTGTAAGGAAAGCATTTCCAAAGTGTAAATAGTTTAAAAAGACGTAGCAAGATCCACGAAGCGCATACGTTTTGTTTACAACCAAACCAATCCTTAGGTCCCGTTACCGGAATTAAGGGTTGTATTGAAAGATTTTCCATTGTTTAACATGTTTAAAAATGACGTAGCATGATCCACAAAGCGCATACGTTTAGTTTTTATGACGTAGCAAGATCCACAAAGCGCATACGTATAGATTACAACCAAACCAATCCTTAGGTCCCATTACTGGAATTAAGGGTTGTAATGAAGGAAAAAGATGTAGCAAGATCCACTAAGCGCATACATTTAGTTTACAACCAAACCAATCCTTAGGTCCCATTACTAGAACTAATGGTTGTATGAAAGGGCAATGACGTAGCAAGATCCACTAAGCGCATACGTATATATTACAACCAAACCAATCCTTAGGTCCCATTACTGGAATTAAGGGTTGTAATGAAGGACAAAGATGTAGCAAGATCCACTAAGCGTATACATTTAGTTTACAACCAAACCAATCCTTAGGTCCCATTACTGGAACTAATGGTTGTATGAAAGGGCAATGACGTAGCAAGATCCACTAAGCGCATACGTATATATTACAACCAAACCAATCCTTAGGTCCCGTTACTGGAATTAATGGTTGTAATGGATGCTCGGCAAAAAGAACCACGAAGTAGACCCACAAAGAAGAACCGCCGAGAGCATCCAAGGTCAATAGCATTCACAAGTAGCATCACACAACACATAGCATCAAGTAATAGCACGTAGCAGCAACTTAGCATAGGATCACATTCAAACAATTCATGTTTTAGTCAATCAGATCATCAAGCAACCCAGTTTAAGCGCATTCTTAGTATACCGGTGATGCTTATATATAGGGTTCCCCGCAGCGTTCCCACCACATCCACGATATACCTAGAACGATGCCTAAACTAGCTACTTGACATCTGATTGACCTTAACATCAATGTATTAACATCCAACCAAATAAGCGAGATGAGTTAACCATAGAGTTACAGCAGACTTCCACTAAGGAAGATGCTTGAAAATGTGTTAAGTAAGCGAGCATTATTTTCCACCAAGTTGGAAAATGTTTAAAAATATTACGAGCGTAAATAGGGGCCACGAAACTCACTGAATAGATAATAAACGCGAATGACGAATATTCCCAGCAGTAGAATGCTATGAACAGTCAACACCTATTGACAGTTACCGACAAGCATTAATAATGAGCATAAAGCATAATATGATGTTCAATAGGTTTGGGCAGTTTCGGTTCGGTCGTGGGTAATACTTGCACGCAAACCCACACAACACACATGAAAGCTCCACACACAATGATTCCATTCACTCGACAGGACCAGACGCACGACTGGACACTCCATTTGCACGAATCAACTTTCAGTCGTACGAATTAGCTACTTTCGTACGATTGAACCTTCATTCGTGCGACTAAGCCTTCAGTCGTACCATGCATCACCAGTCGCACGACCCAACAGCCAATGGCGCGACTCAACGTCCCTTCGCGCGAATCAGCTTCATTCGCGCGATTAAACCTTCTTTCACGCGACAGGCCTCCGGTCGCGCGACATACACTCTTTCGCACACAAACACAGTCGCATGACCCAGTCGCGCGACAACCCCAGTCGCGCCACTCAGTCGCGCGACACACACTCTTTCGCACCCACCGACAGTCGCATGACCCAGCCATGCGACAACCCCAGTCGCACGGTTCCGTCACGCGACAACCCCAGTCGCACCGACAGAATCGTGATAGCAGGAAGGTGCAGGGCGACCTTCGGCTGCCCGAACACGAGTTTTACACGACCGAAACTTCCAGAAATGCATTGCACACATACATAAGCAAGGAGGACATACAGGACTACTTCACACGCACCCACACGACCGTATGTGCTCGGGTTGGCCCCGAGCACCCGAAACCTTAAAAACGCAGTGGTAAACGCAAGAAAAGGGACGACCAAGGTCGTCTACCTGTAAGAAACGTGTAGACTCAGCTGTAGCCGAGGTCTTGACGGTGAAAACGAGACGAAAATAAGCGGTCTTGGTGCAAGATCGAGAGAGAAATGGAGAAAAATGGTGAAGAAGAAGAAGAATAAATGGTGAGAAATGGCTGGGAAAAGGGTATTTATACCCAGTCCAGTTTGGCAATTTGTCAAGTTTAGTCCCTGCACTTAGCTCCCGAATCGCCAAACTTGTTTCGGTTGAAAACGACATAAACACGCGCGTTATACTAATTATAAGGATATGCTTAATGTTGTTTATATCATATATAACACAATATAATTAGTGGTGTCGGTTGTGATGTTCGTGAGCGTTTTGGATGATATGATCGCAATATCGATAACACCACTAAAACGGAAAGCTAATCAACCATGATGTCCTCACCAATAGTCTATGAAGATGAAAAATGAACGCTCTAAGAATAGTTAACGAGATTTCACGTTAGATGACAAACCTTGAAGTGACGGATGTCACAACAGTAAATGCTCGAACAGGCAGGTCAGTAAGGCCTGGATTGGCATGACAATAATGGCCTGTTTGGGTACGACAGTAAGGCCTGGATGGGCGTGTCGGTAAAGTCCTGTGTTTATCATAGGCACCGATAGTGACAGGGAATTGACGGATAAAGAAGAGTAATAATTAACAAGTAATGGTAAAGTATCGATAAAGTGATAGCCCGTATGTATTAATGTTCTGATAGATGATGATTATTTTCAACTGTTAAAGCAAATACCTCTTATAAAAGTTATTTAATAAAGTAAACCTAGAATTCAAACAGCGAAGCTGATTTTGTGTGCATATCAGTTGACAGGTGAGCGTTAGGCCTTATGGGATGGGAGCATGGATCTGAATCTTCTTGGCACCTAAGGACTGACATCCCTAAAGAAGAAGAATTTAAGAGGATTTTTAAGGAGTTTTTGATGTTTAAAGACGATATTTATATTTTAATTTAACTGCGTTGTAATGAATTGCAATTACTACATCTTTCCGCTGCAATATATATATATATATACATATATAAGTAAATGAATGTTTTTAAATCTATGTTTTGCTGTGAATGACCAACTGTGAGGTTTCCTGGGATCAGGGCCTTACATGTTGTTAGCTTGATTTAAGAATTTTAGTGATTGTTATAATATTAGTGAACATTAGAAGGTTAATGATCAAATGATAATGATAAAAAAGAGATTTGGTAGAAGAAAGAATAAAAGTAAGAACATGAGAACAATTTGATGTTAGGATGATTAAAAGAATATAGAAATGCTTAATATAAATCAATATAAGATTACCTTAGTCTTAGAAAATTTTTGAGATTACTTGTAAAAGAAAATTTTTGAATTTGATCAAAACCAAAGAATGGAAGAAATGTTTGTTAAAGAGATTTTTAGAGAATGAGCAAATAAAATGTGAGGCCTAAACCTTGCTTTTATAGTTGAGGTTAGGAGGAGGTTATGAATGGTGTTAATGGTGAGTTATAAGTCTTTTAAAAGGGGGTTATGATTAGAATTTAAAATAAATATAAAATTAAATAATAAAATAATAATTACAATTTAAATTTAAAATTTATGAAGACTCTAATTTTAACAACTTATTTGTTTTATAAAATCTTTATAGACTTTATAAAATCAAATTGAATAATCAATCAAATTATCTATTTGTTAATCTTTATAACTTTTATAAAACTTGTAAACTTTATAATTTGATTATTTATTTAAAATTCATAATTACTAATAAAACTTTATAAGTTTATTAAAATTCATTTTATAACTTTATAAGTTTTAATAAAGTCTTTTCCATTTAGTTATTTTTTTGTAACATGATTAATAAACTTTATAATTTTATAAAAAAGAATTATTTATAAATCAAGTTAATATAAGTTGTTTAAATAATAAATTGAATAAACCAATTCATGATATTGTTCAAATAGTGAGGCTTCTCATCATTATACTAGGCTTAGGGTAGTGAAGTGTTTATTATAGCTTAGGTTAGTCATCCCTTAGGTTGCTATGTGGAGGATTTAAAGGCATTCAAGGTGTCTAAGGGTCGCTAGGTGTCGAGCAAAGGAGCTATTGAGTCATCATGCTATCATTACAAGTTTAACTAGTACTTAGGGTGTTAATCGAATGGCTTAATGCTCTAATGAACCGAGACTAAGGTTTAGGTTTGAGGTTTGGGTGTATAAGGTTTGCTTAGATTGTTTTGATGCCAAGTTTTCTTTGATGTTATATTGTATAGTGGTGTTTGATTGGGTTGTAGTTAGATGTCATAAAGATATGATATTTGATCATGTAATACTTGATATTTAGAAGTTGTATTTATATGTACATATAAAAATTATGTATGCATGCAAGCATGCCTATGCACACACACACATATATATATATAAATATATATATATATGTATATATATATATATATATATATATATATATATCAAAAGATTATGTATTCAGATACCTGCATATGTACAATAGTTGTGCATGAGCGGAAGTATGCATACGTAATACATATATATATACACATAAACACATATAGTTTATAAAGGGTTGACCAAAATAATGAGCATTATATAAGAGAATTTTATTTATATACTAGTTTGCCTAACCTTATTTTTAAGGGTCGTCACATTCTCCTCCCGTTAAAAGAATTTCGTCCCGAAATTCATTGGAGAGTAGTTCCTAAAGTCGAGTAGAATTGTTCTGATTATCAACTCTGAACAAGTGAGGATATTTCTTTTTGATCTCATCTTTTCTTTCCCACGTATATTCTGGTCATCTCTTTGCATTCCACTTAACTTTCACTATAGGAATTCCATTCCTTCTTAATCTCTTCACTTCTTTGTCCATGATAGCTACTGGTTCTTCCATAAAATGAAGTTTCCTATCTATTTTTGTCACACCCCCACTGAGAGCGGAAACACGAGGAATGCGAGCGAGACGGGATCGTCATAACACATGATATACGTTAGAGAAGCAATATAAATATGATGACAAGCGTGTCATGACGACACCCGAACACAAATGGAGACTTGTGTCGCATTCAGTCCATGTTCACGACAGCATAGCCATAAGCATAACATAAGAATGATCACATAAGCATTAATGTTAACTTGTAATGTAAATTCTTACAACCCGGGAACAAGTGTACAAATGAACAAGTTTAATCAACCAAGATTGATGTTTAAAAAAAGATGATAAGTCACAAAAATGCATCCTAGGGTCCCCTCTAAAAGGCAGCACTCCTAGAATCTTCAATTACCTTGATCACCTGAAAAGATATGCTCAAAACGGTCAACATAATTGTTGGTGAGCTTCGCAGGTTTTAAGTAATAAAAGATGTTAAGATGAAAACAACTTGTAAGTTTAATAAGAATTACCGCGACTACGCTTATGTGTAAGCGGTTTTACAAGATATGGATAGCTACAGCCAAACCTATACATCCGTTCCACATGGGAATTGATGGCTGTAAAGAAAGCATCCCATAAGTTTACATGACGTAGCAAGATCCACAAAGCGCATACGTATAAGTTACAACCAAACCAATCCTTAGGTCCCATTACCGGGATTAATGGTTGTAATGGATGATCGGCTTAGAAAAACCACACAGAAGAACCACACAGATCAACAATAGCAATCACAGGTAGCATCAATCAACACATAATATCAAAGTAGTAGCGCATAGTAATGTAATACCACCAAGTAACATACAAGGTGGTAACATAGCATAGTGTCAAGTTCATATAGCATCAATCAACAAGATAAGCAAGATAAGATACTCATGAAAGTAGCAGCCAGCTTCCACTAGAGAAGATGCTTGAAATCAAGTTAAGTAGGTGAGCATTCTTTTCCCCCAAGTTGAAAATATTTAAATGGTTTTATAAGAGTAAAAAGGGGCTACGAAACTCACAGAATAGATGATAAGCACGAATGATGAAAGTATCCCAAGAGCAGAATGCTATGAATAGTCAAACACCTATTGACAGTTACTGACACCCACTAATATGAGCATAAGGCATAAGATGACATTCGATTAGTTCGGGCTGTTTCGGTTCGGTCGTGGGTGCACACACAAGCAGACATACACATATCAGGCCTTATGTAGATCCAAGTATTAAGAGTAGTCGTCATTGCTAATGACATCCGTATGGGGATCCCATTATTATAAAAGATAGTGCTTGTTAAATATTTGTAGTCCCAAATGGGTTGTCGATAATTGTAAAAGGTTAGGTTATTTTAAATTGAAATAGTATGTGCCTGTTGATAGCGTTGACTTTAATCTTTGTGGTGAAGCAATGACACTTTATTGATGTTACCTTATCATCACAAGACATTCAAAAAGGAATTCACACATACACACATCATCAGTCACACAACAGGATCGGACGCACGACTCAACCCTCCATTCGCGCTAATGGACCTTCAGTCGTACGAATCAGCTTCATTCGTACGATTGAACCTTCATTCGTGCGACTAAGCATTCAGTCGTACCATGCAACACCCAATCGCGTGACTCAACCTCCATACGCACGATTGAACCTTCATTCGCACAAATCAGCTTCATTTGTACGATTGAACATTCATTCGTGCGACTGGCCTTTCAGTCGTGTGACTCACGCACAATCGCACGCAATCTCATCCGCATTGACTCAATCGCACGCACATTCACTCGCATGGACTCAATCGCACACACATTCAATAGCACACACCCAGATGCATGACTCAGTCATGCGATTCACCCAATCGCACGGCTCAGTCGCGCGACACACCCAGACGCATGACTCAGTCGTGCGATTCACCCAATCGCACGACTCAGTCGCATGAACAGACCCAGTCGTGAAGAACAGCAGAATCGCGACTGCCGAGTGCAGAGCAGTCTTTGGCTACTCCGTGCACTCGTTTTACACCCCAAGGACTTCCCGAATCCATATTCTAACATGCCTAAACAAGAAGCACACTCTGAAACGCAACACACAAGCCCACACGACCTCATGTGCTCGGATGAACCCGAGCACTCGAAACCCTAGAAAAGGCAGAAGTGAAACCGAGCAAGAAACAAGACAATCGAGTTGTCTACCTGCAAGGATGGAGTAGACTAGGTTGTAGGTGACTTCTAGACGACAAAAACGAGACCAAATGGAGCGTTTTTCGTGCAAAAGTGAAGAAGATAGGTGGTGAAGAAGAAAATGAAGGAGAAGTGAAGAAGATGAAGAAAATGGCTGGGAAAGGGGTTTTTATACCCATCCCAAGTTTGCAAAAAGTCAATTTTAGTCCCTGCACTTTGCCCCGGATTCCCAAATTTTATTTCGGTTGAAACGACATTAATTAGGCTTGTTTTATTAATGATGAAAGATGTAGTTAATGATATTTAAGATTTAAAAATGGTTTTATTTGTAACATTAGGTTTATATAAAAATGGTGTGTTCAATGATAACGGGGGCAATCTTAGAAAACATTTTAAGATGATGACAATGCAAGCAACGATAGCATAAGCATAAGGATAACCAAGCAAGTAAATATGATATCCATATAGATGGGTCACAGAGATGAGGAATGACCGATAACAAAAGTCAACCGAACACGTTAAACGACGGACCTTTTGCGACGGATGTCACAATTTTGACTTCTTGAATTGGCACTTTTAATGTCTCATCTGTTAGACATTTCTTTAAGTTGGATACATGAAAAATGTTATGTACTTCACTCAGCTCTTGAGGTAATTCTAACTTATATGCTACAGGACCAATCTTATCAATGATTTTAAATGGGCCAATAACCTAGGGTTTAACTTACTTGTCTTTCTAAATCAGAAAATTCCTTTTGTGGGTGATACTTTTAGATAAACCCTGTCTCCAATTTGAAATTCCAATGGCTTTCTTCGTTTGTCGGCATAACTTTTCTGTCGGTCACGGGCTGCTTTCAATCTATCTTTAATTTTTATGATCTTATCAGATGTTTCCTGGATCAATTCAGGGCCTGTAAGTTGTCTATCGCCTATTTCATTCCAACACAAGGGTGACCTACATTTTCTTCCATACAAGGCTTCAAATGGAGCTAATCCAATACTAGAATGATGACTATTATTGTATGAAAATTCAATTAATGGTAAGTGACTATCCTAATTCCCACCAAAATCTATCGTACAAGCTCTTAACATATCTTCAAGTGTTTGTATTGTTCTTTCACTTTGTCTATCAGTTTGTGGATGATAAGCTGTACTTATATTCACTTGGGTTCCTGAGGCCTTTTGTAATGTCTACCAAAATCTTGATGTAAACCTACTATCTCTGCCTGATATAATTGATACAGGTATTCCATGTCTAGACACAATTTCTTACATGTAAATCATTGCTAGATTTTCTATCTTGTAATCTTCTCTATAGGTAAGAAATATGCTGACTTAGTTAATCTATCTACTATCACCATATTATGTCATATCCATTTATGGTTCTTGGTAGTTTGGTTACAAAGTCCATAGTAATCTGGTCCCATTTCCATTCTGGAATTTCTGGTTGTTGTAAATATCCTGAAGGTTTTTGATATTTAGCTTTTACTCTTGAACAAATATCACACTTTTCTACAAATTCTCCGACTGACCTTTTTATGCCTGGCCACCAGTATTGGCTTTTCAAGTCTTTGTACATTTTATTATTTCTTGGATGTACTGAATATCTTGACTTATGTGCTTCTTGTAGGATAAATGTCCTAAGTATGCTATTATCTGGCACCTAAATTCTTCCTTTGAATTTTAGGATTCCATCTGTTTCTTCTTCCACATCTTCTAATTGTCCTTTTAACTTCAACATATCTTCTTGTTGGGATTCCAGAATTTGATTTAACAAATCTGAACGTAATTCCATCCTCATGGCATGTACCCGTAATGGCTTAACTCTTTCTTTTCTACTTAAAGCATCAGCTACTACGTTTGCTTTTCCTGGGTGATACTTGATTTCACATTCATAGTCACTTAGTAATTCTACCCATCTCCTTTGTCTCATATTAACATATTTTGATCAAATATATGTTGTAAACTTTATGATCCGTATAAATTATACACTTAGTCCCATACAAATAATGTCTCCAAATTTTTAGTGCAAATACTATTGCTCCTAGTTCCAGATCATGTGTAGTATAGTTCTTTTCACTGCCTCTAAGTTGTCTAGATGCATATGCTATTACTTAATCTTTTTGCATTAAAATACATCCAAAACCTTGGCGTGATGCATCACAATATACTACAAAATTATCTGTTCCTTCTGGCAATGCTAAAATAGGTGCACTACACAACTTATTTTTGAGAATCTTGTATCTCTTCCCATACACACTTCTTATCTTTTTGGGTTAATTATGTCAATGGTTGAGCTATTCTTGAGAAATTTTCTATAAATCTCCTATAATATCCTGCTAAACCTAGGAATTATCGCACTTCAGTTGGTGTCTTTGGAATTTCCTATTTCTTTACTGCTTCAATCTTTGTTGGGTCAACTTCATCTTGTACTACGTGTCCTCAAGAATTGTACTGTCCTAAGAATTGTACTTTTTCCAAAATTCATATTTTGAGAATTTTGCATACAATTTTTCCTTTCGTAGTAATTCTAAAGTCAACCTTAAGTGTTGTTCATGGTCTTCCTTATTTTTAGAGTAGATCAGAATGTCATCTATGAAGACTATAATGAATTTATCTAAATAGGGTTTGCATACTCTATTCATTAGATCCATGAATACTGCAGGAGTATTGGTTAACCCAAATGGCATTACAATAAATTCATAATGACCATACCTAGTTCTAAATGCAGTTTTTGGTATGTCTTCATCCTGTACTCGTAACTGATGATATCCAGATCTTAAGTCTATTTTAGAGAAATAACTAGATCATTGCAACTGATCAAATAAATCATTAATCCTAGGGAGAGGATATCTATTCTTGATGGTAACTTTATTGAGTTCCCTATAATCAATACACATTCTAAAATTTCCATCTTTCTTTTTGACAAAAAGAACTGGTGCTCCCCAAGGTGATACACTAGGACGTATAATCCTTTATCCAACAATTCCTATAATTGATTCATTAGTTTTTTCATTTCTGTTGGTGCTAAACGATATGGTGCTTTAGGAATAGGGGCTATACCTGGTACTAATTTTATTTTAAACTCTACGTGATAAGGGGGTAGCAAACCGGGTAATTCATTAGGGAAAACATCAGGATATTCATTGATAATAGAAACACTTTCTAGATTTATCTTATCTAATTTTGTATCAACTACATGAGCCAAGAAAGCTAAGCATTTCTTTCTTAAATATTTTTGTGCTTTCTTACAAGAAATTGTTTTATAGCACCCGTAGGTTTATCTCCATACAAACATAGTGTCCTATTTTCATTAACCTAAGGAATTTTTATCATCCTTTTACCACATATAATTTCAGCATGATTCTTACTTAACCAATCCATACCTACTACAATATCAAAACCTCCTAATTCAATAGGAATCAGATCTATATCAAATTAATGTTCATCTAGGTTTAAAGTACAGTGAGGAATGATTTCACCAGCTTCAATTATTTTACCATCAGCTAATTCTATCATATATTTGTGCTTTAGCTTCTCAGAAGTTAGATTAAGTGACGGTCTAAAGGTATTTAAAATGAAACTACGAGTTGCTCCTGTATCAAATAATACTGTTGCGTACTGATTGTTGATAAGGAACGTACCCGTAACTACTTCTGGTTCTTGCCGAGCTTCATCAGCTTGCATTATGAAAGCTCTCCTACGAGGGTTGTTTTGGTTAACTGGTGCCTTTCCTTTCAATTGTGGACATTCATTACGAAAATGATTTTCGTTTCCACATTGGTAACAGACAGGTTTGGGGTTGGTAGAGTTCTTGCAGTCTCGGGATATATGTCCCTTCTTTTTGCAATTATAACAAATTACTGTCATACAATTTTCATGGTGATATCTTTGACAGGTACTACACCATGGTTGTCCTTCAGTCTGTGTTTTCTTTTCTCGTGTTGCTCCTAGGAAATTTCTTTGTGGGGGGTCGGGTCATTTTCTTCTGAGGGTTTTATCCAAATTTCCTTCCTGTGTGGTTATCATTCCACTTTCTTTTCTCCCTATCCTTGGATTTCTTAGTGATCCATTTCTTATCATTTCGTCGGTTACACTTCCTGACAAGCTTACAGCCTCCTGGAAGGTTTTGGGCATCGCAGATTTAACTAATCCCTTATTTGCGGTACTAATCCCCAAATATACCTTCCTATCCTTTTAGGGTCAGGGGTTATCAGGTGTGGCACTAAATAGGAGAGTTCATTATACATGTCGGTATATTCCTGATGTGCAGCTCCTCTCATCTCTAATGCTAGGAATTCAGTTTCTAATTTCTCTATTCATTATAAGGACAATATTTTCTATTACTAGGTTTCTGAATTCTTCCTAACTTATCTTATTCATGACATGCCTACCTTTAGTTTTCATTTCCATTTTCCACCAGGATTGTGCCTCTCCTTTAAGTGAATGCGAAGCAAACAGTCTCTTATAATTGTCGGCATAGTTACTAATTTCCAAGAATGCTTCTATTTCATCTAACCAACTGTCACACCCCAACTTATAACGGAAACACGAGGATGTAACGGACGGGATTGTCATAACACCTGGTTAGTTTATTTAGACAAAATAAATGCAAAGATCCAAGTGTCATGATGTCACCTGACACAATGGTGACTTGTGTCGTGGTTAGTCAGTATTGGTATTAGAGCCACTCCTATGCCATTCGGGATGTGGGACATACCTCACCGAGGATGGTGACTTCTCGGGCTCATCGAGGATGATGAGTCCAAAGGGGGGGTGATTGTGACACCTTGCATAAATCCCATATCGGCCGTGGACAGTAGAGATTCCTGGTTCATAAGGAATGTCTGGTCTCTAATATCATCAACGCGTTTTGGGCGCATTGGCTGTGGATGAGAGGAGAACTCCACAGTTAAGCATGCTCAGGTGACAGCAATCCAAGGATGGGTTACCTCCCTGGGAAGTTTTCACCCGGGCAACCAAAAGCAAATCCGTGAGCTTCTTATGGGCAAATCAGACAATATTGGTGATACGAGGGGTTGGGTGTTACACCAACGTAGGGCTTGTACAGCTCCTCCTTTTCCATCAAATTCTCGAGGTCGGCATGACATAAAAGTCTTGTATGAGCATCCTTTTGTGACTCCATTTAAGATTTTCTTCCTCTTGTCATTCCTCAGGATTAATATTTTCTGGTCTTTCATTTTGGTGTGATGTGGTTCCAAAGTTCAGATTCTGTTGTAGTTGGGCTATCAGAGTAGGTATTGTAGCCTCTATTTGTTGAGCTACTAGTTGAGAAATCCTGTCATTCTCATTTGTGTCATTATTCGCAGGTGTTTCTTCCCCAAGTCGAGTTCTAGGTCGTCCAACTCGTGCTGTTCTTCGTACAGGCTAAGTGTTTCTTTTTGGCGGCATGATTCACTATAGTTAATTATAATTAGTACTATAAGTAAAAATTTTAACACAAATCTAACACATAACCGATAGAAATTCAAACACGGAAGATATATATATTATTAAGTTCTTATTCTTTTATTTTGACAAGTTAGGCTAGATAACTTCTAGTTCTTGCGAATCCATTCCCATATCTTTGTGAAGATATTTTTCTTAGGTGTTTTTAATTTCTTAATATCCTTCTGGATTTTCCGGATGCCTTGTTGTATTTTCTTGAGCTTTTTAAGGGTCCGCTGAGCTATCTTCACTTGATCCTCATTCAGCTTTTGTCTTTTAATTATTTTTCCTTCATTCTCGGAAGAATCAGAATTTTGTATTTCTATGTCTTCATCTTGCTTAGCCAAAAATCTATCTCCACGTCGTATCTTTTTACTAGGGGTCTTAATCGTATATCCCCGATATTTACTGGTGCACATCGGACATAAAGTTTGGTTTAAAGTTGTTCTCAACTTCAATTTAAGGAGTTTTCATAACTTGCTGGGGTTTTGGTTCAGGTATTATTTCCTTAAAGTTGCTATGGTCTGAGCACTCGGAAGGATCAGTCTCATTGTGGTAATTATCTGAATTCATAGCTGCAAAATTTTCTTTATAATTTTGACAAAACAGTTAGTCACATATTTTCATAGATATTCTATATGTCATATATTTTTATTGCTATTATTAGAGATATGCATATAATCACGAAATTTCACATAAAGTCATACCATATATATATTTATCAAATATATTGTTTATTATAACTTGAGCTTATGGTTATAGTCTAGGTATTTTTTTATAGTACCTAATTCTCTATAACCAATGCCTTTGATACCAACCTGTCACATCCCGGCGGAAGCGTGAAGCGTTTTGGATGTGACTTGCTTGTTCAGAATGCATTGATTAAAAGAAGTAAACTTTAACACATCAAGACATAACATAACATAACATAATACATTAATTTATCCCAAGATAGCTTAAGTTAGGATTACATCACATATATATAAGTAATCAAAAATTGACATAATCCTATTACAAACATATTATTTAACTACTACATCTTCAGAGTCGATGGAAATGAGCATCCACCGTAACACTGGAATCATAGATATTAACAGTCAAGTTCACACAGACTCTTCCCACAACTTCTCCCCAGCCATTGTAAACATCAAAAGAGAATTCGATATTGTTAGTCATGGTTACTTGAAAAAAGATACTCAAAATAGTCAACATAAAGTTGGTGAGATCATAGGTTAATTTCAAACAAAATATTTTTGATGCATCAAATACAACCAAACCTTACTAATAATCTGATAATTCATAACTACCATAACATAATTCATAAAATCAGATAATATAGCATCTCAACACTCATCCTGTTGGTGCAGGAAATATTTTCCTAATTAGCGCTACCTATATTATCCAACGGTTCCACATCCGAATTAATGGTTGTAACATAAATGACAGTAAATCTCAAAAATTGTATCAATCATAAAAATAGTATGCTTTTTCCCCCAAGAGGCTTTATGAGAACAAAAATGGGCTATGAGTCTCACCTCTTACTCCAATGGATTACCTATAAAAATTAAATTTATAAGTTAGATACAATTTTCTTTAATATTTTTAGAACCTCAGATGGAAGTAATTTATCTAAAATTTCCAAAAGTTTAATAGTAACATCATCAAATAATATTACTATAAAAATTCCAACTTCTATTTATTTTTTGATAATCTATTAGAATTTAATACAAACTTACCATAAATCATTAAAAATAGGTACTGTCGTCCATAAATTCCCAAATTTTCATAAATTTTCTGATATCTAACTCACAGTAGGTATTTTTCTGTAATTTTTTCAATAATCTAAAAATTTAGTAAAAATAGCTATATAGCTCCAAAAATTATGAAACTTATACATTCTGTTGGGCTCAAACCATTATAATTTAAGTGAATTTTTTGCTATTTATCATATTGTTTAAGTATTTCTTTCAATTTTTCCTTTATAGATCATATAAAAATACATATCCTAGTCATAAAAAAGGAATTAAAATACGAAATTAATTCTGGAGCTCTTATGACATATGAGAATCATTATATAATTTTTTTGTAATTTTAACGGATTTGGTTCTTTCAATTGATAGTTTCCTTTTATTTACTTTAAAAAATTTGTATAAATTATTTTACTTATTATATTTTTACCAAAATTTACTGAATGATAAATTAATATTTTTCTAACAATTTTCCAATGTTTATTCCCACAATCACTGTTAATTACATACCAAACCGAATTTAGCAAGTTTGTACATAAAATTTCAACCCTTTATTGATAATTTCTTATATAATTTTTGGTTACCAATAATTATTTATTTCTTTCATGTTTATAAAACCCTTTCTTAATATCCTTCAATAAGATGAATATATTTGTAAGGTCGTGTGAAGAACTTGTAGGTTTAATCATAAGGGTTGTTTATATGTGTTGTTTTAGACACATATATATACTTTGGTAAACTCGACTAGTTATAGTTTAGGGATTGAAACCTTGATTTTGCTAACAAGAGAGGGTGACGATAACTGATGGTAGCTTCTTTCTCCGATGAACGGAGTTGAGTGGTTGTTTTGAGCTTCAAGATCTTGATCTTCTTGTAAACCGGTGCAAGATATGTTCGAGTATTCAAAGTTTTGGATGAGTACGTGCTTGATAAGGGAACCAAAAGAGAGCGTAGGGTGTCGGGTTACGGTGTGCGAGTATAGAGATGAGGGAGTGGTGATGGTTTGTAGTGGTGACCGAGAATAAAGAGGGTGATGGTATGCGGTTGTGATGTTACAGAGTTTGAGGGAGAGAGTTGTGGTGGTGGTATCGTGACTGGGTTCAAGGTGGTGTGGTGTGAAGGTGATGGTGGTCGAAGTAGTTGTGATGGTGAAGTGGTCTTCGACCAAGAGCTTCAAATAGTGAGGCTTCTCATCATTATACTAGGCTTAGGGTAGTGAAGTGTTTATTATAGCTTAGGTTAGTCATCCCTTAGGTTTCTATATGGCGGATTTGAAGGCATTCAAGGTGTCTAAGGGTCGCTAGGTGTCGAGCAAAGGAGCTATTGAGTCATCATGTTATCATTACAAGTTTAACTAGTACTTAGGGTGTTAATCGGATGGCTTAATGCTCTAATGAACTGAGACTAAGGTTTAGGTTTGAGGTTTGGGTGTATAAGGTTTGCTTAGGTTGTTTTGATGCCAAGTTTTCTTTGATGTTATATTGTATAGTGGTGTTTGATTGGGTTGTAGTTAGATGTCATAAAGATATGATATTTGATCATGTAATACTTGATATTTAGAAGTTGTATTATATGTACATGTAAAAATTATGTATGCATGCAAGCATGCCTACGTACCACACACACACACACATATATATATATACATATATATATATATATATATATATATATATATATCAAAAGATTATGTATTCGGATACATGCATACGTACAATAGTTGTGCATGCATGGAAAAGAGAATTTTATTTATATACTAGTTTGCCTAACTTATTTTGAAGGGTCGACACAACTTTGAATTCAACACTATTACCTGAGTCGTTCCACAAAATTTGGTTTCAAATACATTTAATCAAGGCGTTACAAACGCACTTGTGGTGTATGCTACACTTCTTCATTGCTCCCAATTATCATCTTATATCTTTATTATGTTTATTGTTCTCGTGCGACAAATAAACAACCCAAATAGCATCATGCAAATGGCAAGCAAACCATGAATTGAGCTTGTGTTAAACCATTCAAAACATACAAACCTATTTATACAAGTAAGATGTGCCAGTGTGTGTGCGTGGGTGCGCGCGCTCAAGGCGGGCCGGCTGGAGTGCCTGTGTGCGTGCGAGAGTGAGTGCGGGCGGGCGGGCGGGCGGGCGTCGGTCCGTCTATGTATCTATATGTATACATATACATATGTATATATATACACACAAACATATATATATACACATATTTATATGTATGTATGCATGTATATCTCTACTACTTTATAATACATAAACAATGGGTAGTATGGTAATTTCACCACTTCTGTAAGACGCGCCTCTTGTTGTTACCCTCCCATCTGCATTCAATTGATACTATCAGCCGGTTTCCGATCATTATCCCTCACTCTCACTGTTTCATCTGCCCGTTTCTGATCAAATCCCTCACCCTCACCGTTTCATTTGCAGAAGCGTTTGACTCCCCTCGATGGTTTCATCTGTAAATCCTTTAATCCCCTTTAATTTCATCAACAATTGTCTTGTTGTCTCTCTCATCTTCAATCAACATCAATGAATCCCATCACCATTCATATAATATAAAAACCCTAAGACCCCATTTGTTTTACTTCTACATCTGTCGTCCCCATTTCTCCTCCCGATTTACTGTGCGACACCACCACCCCTGAGCGTTTATCAAACCTCCTCCGCTGGAAACATTATCCTCTTTATTCTTCTTTACAGCAGCGATGAGGAGATGAAGGTGTTTGAGGGGAGAGGTGGGGCCCAATTGAATGTTCCAAGGCGTAAATGGGTTACCAGACGTTTTAATCTTAAGAGTGATTTCATATTGTTTCTTGAAGAAGGTGTTGTCATCGTTGGTTCAAAGGTAATTGACTGATTTTGGGAAATTAAAGATATTTTCTTTTTCTTTGCATGTTATCAAAATTGGTTACTAGAAGTGTTTTGCTTGGAGGACATTCTAAAAGAGGTTTGCTTGTATCATTGTCAGACTTTGCCCACATAAAACTCTTCCAACTTGCAAAAAATATAATCTTTACTCCCATCTTTACTTACCATCTTATACTTGTTTGTTTTAAATCTGAATATAATTATGAAGAATTAAGGAGGCTTTATGCATTTGAGGCATCCACATACTGTAAAGAAGAAATAGGTCTAATAGTTTGCTTTGGGGTCAACCATCAAACAATATAAACCTAGATGATTAAATAGAGTAAACACAGATTCAAGAAATACCATAAGATCGATTCAGAAAATTTAGATTATTTTGCATTTGATTGACCACCTTGTTGGCAAAAAGAAAATCCAGAAAGAAAAGTAAAACAAAACCCCTTCCTCTTGTTATGTTCAAATAATTAGTGTTTCGATAAAAGATAACTGAAATTAGGGTTTTTGTTGTTACTATGGATGAACTATGTTACAAGAATTTAGGAAAATAATGTTTTTAAATTCATTCTAATAGATTTGCTATCAAAATTATCACTTAACATGCTCTATCCAAACCTTTTGTAGGACTGTCTTCTTGAGGCCTATGTAATCATACTTCACTTTATTAATTTTCTTATTTTGATAAATTTACAATCTCATTGGTTATCTGCATGGTTGGTGTTTATGAATTTCTACCCAATCTATGTTTTTAACATCTTCAGTAAATCATTTTTTTGGATCATATTATATGCTCTTTATCTCATGGACATCCTGAAGAAAGAAAAGAAAATGATATCTTCAATCAAGGAAAAGCAAGAGCAGGTATAACAACTTATTTTGGCAGCTAAACATCATTAAATGTGTATCTTGAGAAAGAATAATAATTTTTAATAAGTTTTAAATTTCTATTCAACATGAGATTGTTTACCCAAATCCAATCCCTTTAATGCAGACTCTTTAATGCAGATTCTTACAAATGGTTAAAAAGCCGTTAAGCTGGTGAAGTTGGTTTTGTTGAATAATATAGATGCAAATACTCTTTTTCGCTACTCTACATTTCCAAGTGATGGGATCCTTATTAATGTGATAGATGCTTTTGTGAATAAGGTAGAGATAGAGAAAAATAACCCTCCTGAATTCTTGTACATATGTATATATATGTTTAACATTTTTATACATCAATATATGTCTAACTTTGACTATGCTTCCTGGACAGCCTGTGCTCAAATGGAAAACAACTTTCAAGAAATGGTCAGTGAGTTGATCTATTTTGTAGTCGAACAACAATATGCTTGTTAGACTAAAGAAATTGATGAAGTATGTGGCCTAAGAGTGCATAAGATGGACGGTTATAGTGGGTTACATGAACTTTCAAGAAATTAGTGAACTAACAGAGATGATAAAGCTAGATTACGATGATGTAGCCCAGCACCAACAATAGATCCGGGTTTAATCTGCCTACCCCTCATAGTTTATAGGTACGAGTTAATTGAGCAATGAGTTTCTTCATTAACAGTAATTTAAACTGACCAATTTTTTGTATTGCTGATGTTGGGTACTCATGAATACAAATTATCACACAAGAAGATCACATAGCACATGTACAAGTGAAAATTCTATCTTTGAATTTTTTCCCGATATTTTGATAGCAATATTGCTTAATGGCGTAATGATGCAGGTGTGTTAGATTTTGGGTAAGGGCCTGCATAATATGCACCTCCACTTTTAATTGAAACATTTAATGAAGTAAATAAGGTACAAAGTATTACACAATAAAAATTAAAGAATATGAAATTTAGTGGTTTCCTTTTTGCTGGTACTGTATAGTTGAGTTTATTGATTGCTTTTTTAGGATCAATTCAACATCTACTTATTGTATTAAAGTGTACAACATTTGATGGCTTTAGTACTTCAGATCATACATGTTGGCTTCTGCGCTTTTGCCTTCTATACTATTTAGGTCATCAAATCAAGTTAATTCATTTATTGAATGTTAACATGTGATGAAAAGTTTTAAAACTCTAATCTCCTTTATGTGTTCCTGATCAATGTTTCACTTGATGAAACATTTAAACTCTTCTCCCATATTGTACATATGGTTTATGATGAATGTAGAGGAGTGCTAGCAGTTTAAAATTGAAGCATCATTATTGCAACCTCAGCAGCCTAAACTCTATATTCAAAAGCTACATGACATAAAAGCATTGTTTTAACCAAAGACAAATTATTATGGTAAAGAACAATTGAAAGATTAAGATCGGTAAAGTTAAGTTCAAAATCTATCTGTTTCACCTTTATATCTGCATGAACACAAGTTTAAAAAGGATTCATGTGTATTAAAAATGTATTTTGATGGTTACTGGGTCTTAATTAACACCTTCAGGTAACTCAAACTATTAATATGTATTTGGTGGGTGGTGGGTGGTGGCTTACGTTAGCATAGCCAATATTCAATGTCTATGATGGTTTTATTGTTCTAAAATAGATTTGATTACAAAAGCTTGGAAATATCTTGATAAATCTTGATAGGATCAAACATTCTATATTGTAATTGTTGGATTTCTGAACTAATTTAAGCTTAATAAATCCTATTAACATTTTGGTTTCTTATAGTTTTTGTGTTATGTTGATCATATTTGTATGGTTGTTTGTGAAATCCAGAATTATTCAGAGATTTGGGATATCATTAAGGTGTTAGATGATATTGGTGTTCACTATTATCTATTTATTACAGACAGGGCCTGATATGAACTTTGTTTAAAGACGAATTACAATTTTATAAGTATATCTACAAAATTACATATTGCACTTTTGTTTACATATTGCACTTTTTGTTTGCAATTACGTGGAAATAGCCCCAACACACATTTAAAGGTCTTGTTAAGAAGGGTACTCAAGACAACCTTAACATCCCAAAATCCAAGACATGGAATCATGGACTCCTTTTACAAAAGGAGATACTATACATATACAGTGTCACTATGTTAGATCCCCGTTGCATCGCACGGGTCACACCACTAGTGTGTGTGTATATATATATATATATATATATATATATATATATATATATATATATATATATATATATAATATATATAGAAATCGCAGTTGTTAACTGCAATGTGTAGAAAAATGTTAGAAACTCCACTTGAAAAGTGTGGTGTGTTTGATTCATATGAACCATAACTTCTTTCTATTACTATTTTTACTAGAGATGACAGCGAGAAAGTGCGATAACCAATTTATGATCTTCTATGTTTTAACACTTATTGTGATGAAAGATCCGATCATAATTTTTAAAAAAAACTTTTAGTATTGTTATTGTCAGCTATTGATTTTTGGTTATTACCTGTGGACAGCAACAGCTAGATGTATACTATTCCCAACATGCGTGTATAGGTGTGATTTTGTTGTTTTGATAATAGGGTTAAGACTTTACGAACACTCAAAAGTTGATAATCACTATATTTTGATATATGTGGATCATGATCAATTGAATGTTAACGACTGTTTCAGGTACTCGTTTAGCAAACTAGACAATATCCGTACACTAATTACATAACTGGTGAATAATTTTACCGCCAATAAATGAGTGATCCACTCATGATGGTGATTTAAGTAGACTTGCCTCAAATTAGGCACTTCACATCTTTCAAAAATGAGATTGTTATGTACTTAAGTAGATAAACTTGAATTGATAAGTTGCTAGCACTACCGGCGTTTGGTTTCTTTTGTCCAATCGTGGGTTCGAGCATGTTACAACAGCTTTTCACACTACCGATAGTTATACGACAGTAGTATGTTTTTTATTGTAGAGGTGACTTCACTAATCTGTTGCTCAGAAGAGTTACACTTTTACGTTTAAGACCACACTTCTATGGTGGATATTAGAAGTTACTTTCAATGATCCTGTTTAGTATGCTATTTGTAGAAACACTTAAATTGGTATGAAATATGCAACCTGAGTTTCAATAATATACTTTTGATTTTGTTATTATACGTATTGGCAATGTGAATTTTTATGCTTAGATAAGATTCAGCAAAGACGCATGGTTTTTAGAAGTACAAGTGGTATAGTCATTGCTTGTGAGTGTAGGTTCTAAATTCTACTATCAACTTATCATGATGCTTTAGGTAATCATTATGATTCCAAACTTAAACATACTAGTTTAAATTTACTACATTGACTTGATTAGAAGTTGAATTGGATTGGCTTTTCACGATTTCAATGCATGGATACTAAAGATGAAAAGTTACTAGAGGTGTGGGAATAGATGGTACAAAGTCTAGCTTTTCATACTTTTGGAGAACTTCCGGCTATCATGTCCACGGAAAGCTCTGTGAAGAAAAGGAAAAAAAGGTCGCACATTGCTATTATGAATCTAAGAAAACCTTATTAAATTGAAAAAGGATTAGTCTACCTTGTCTAAGAATCTATTCTAACTATCAACGAATTCTTCAAATTTTAGGTGGGATGAGAATTGTAATGGTTTATGTTTCTCGACGTATAATGACATACTGGAGGCTAGATTTGAAGGAATCAACAGATGAATTTAGTGTTATATATGGTAATATTTCTGATATCGAAATTAGATCCTAAATTTACTATTTGTGAAAAAAAATAAGGGTGGGTTGTATAATATAACTCCTTCCCATTAGTTGATACTTAGTGGTTTGGTTGGAGCAACTACCAAATCCAATTAAATCTGGAAAATTGGTAATAAATCCTATTATGATTTTTGATGCGGAAGCATCGGCCTTGAACGCTTCTTACTCACACCAATGAATACAAAAATGGAGTGACCAGTCTTTATTGAAGATGGGATTTTTTCCTGTTATTATTTAACTATAATTTCATACTATAACTATTTTTTTTTTAAAATGTATTCCTAGCTATTTTGTGAGGATTGAAACCTATTTGTTGTTGGGGTCTTCCTTGACGAGAAGTTTTTATTAATTTTGAGCATTAGTTCTACACTTTTGGTTTTTAAGCTTTGATATTATACATCTAAATCAAATTTTTATAGAGTATAGTTGTGCTGAGAATTAAAAAGGAATAAAAGTCCTCAAATTTAATAGGAAACACGTGACTAGCAAAATGATAATAAACAACATCACACACTTTGAATTCAACACTATAAGCTGAGTCGTTCCACAAAAAATTGTTTTAACTACATTTAATCAAGGCAATACAAATGCATTAGTGGTGTATGCTACACCTCTTCATGCTCCCCACCCCATCTCATCATCTTTTTTATGCTTTTATTGTTCTCGTGCGACACATAAAAAACCCAAGTAGCATCATGCAAATGGCAAACAAACCATGAATTGAGTTGTGTTAAATCATTCAAAACACACAAACCTATTTATACAAGTA
This sequence comes from Flaveria linearis, assembly GCA_024085815.1. NCBI lineage: Eukaryota > Viridiplantae > Streptophyta > Magnoliopsida > Asterales > Asteraceae > Flaveria > Flaveria linearis. The sequence goes on along the minus strand of CM044014.1, from coordinate 65,451,500 downwards.
ACACGTGCCGGTGCGTGTGTGGGGCGCGCGGGCTCAAGGCGGGCGGGCGGCGGAGAGCGGGCCGGAGAGCGTGCCGACGTGAGGGTGGGCAGGCGCACGGGCACAGAAGGGCGCGCGGGTAGACTGGCGCGCGTGCGGGCGAGAGCGCAGGCATGCGTTGTCCGTGCGTGTGAGTCCGTGCGTCTATGTATCTATATGTTATATATGTAAATACACACACACACTATATATATATATGTATGTACGTATGTATGTATGTATGTATGTATGTATGTATGTATGTATGTATGTATGATGTATGTATGTATGTTTATGATGTATGTATGTATGTATGTACGTATGTATGTATGTAGTACGTACGTACGTACGTACAGACGTACGTACGTAGGTATGTATGTAGAGTAGGTAGGTATGTAGCGTAGGTAGGTATGTAGCGTAGGTATGTATGTAGCGTAGGTAGGTATGTAGCGTAGGTAGGTATGTAGCGTAGGGGTATGTAGCGTAGGTAGGTATGTAGCGTAGGTAGGTATGTAGCGTAGGTAGGATGTTGCGTAGGTAGGTATGTAGCGTAGGTAGGTATGTAGCGTAGGTAGGTATGTAGCGTAGGTAGGTATGTAGCGTAGGTAGGTATGTAGCGTAGGTAGGTATGTAGCGTAGGTAGGTATGTAGGTAGGTAGGTAGGTAGCGTAGTAGGTAGGTAGCGTAGGTAGGTAGGTAGCGTAGGTAGGTAGGTAGCGTAGGTAGGTAGGTAGCGTAGGTAGGTAGGTAGCGTAGGTAGGTAGGTAGCGTAGGTAGGTAGGTAGCGTAGGTAGGTAGGTAGCGTAGGTAGGTAGGTAGCGTAGGTAGGTAGGTAGCGTAGGTAGGTAGGTAGCGTAGGTTGGTAGGTAGCGTAGGTTGGTAGGTAGCGTAGGTAGGTAGGTAGCGTAGGTAGTAGGTAGCGTAGGAGGTAGGTAGCGTAGGTAGGAGGTAGCGTAGGTAGCGTGGGTAGCGTAGGTAGCGTGGGTAGCGTAGGTAGCGTGGGTAGCTAGGTAGCGTGGGTACGTAGGTAGCGTGGGTAGGTAGGTAGCGTGGGTAGGTAGGTAGCGTGGGTAGGTAGGTAGCGTGGGTAGGTAGGTAGCGTGGGGTGTAGGTAGCGTGGGTAGGTAGTAGGGTAGGTAGGTAGCGTGGGTAGGTAGGTAGCGTGGGTAGGTAGGTAGCGTGGGTAGGAGGTAGAGTGGGTAGGTAGGTAGCGTGGGTAGGTAGGTAGCGTGGGTAGGTAGGTATAGCGTGGGTAGGTAGGTAGCGTGGGTAGGTAGGTAGCGTGGGTAGGTAGGTAGCGTGGGTAGGTAGGTAGCGTGGGTAGGTAGGTAGCGTGGGTAGGTAGGTAGCGTGGGTAGGTAGGTAGCGTGGTAGGTAGGTAGCGTGGGTAGGTAGGTAGCGTGGGTAGGTAGGTAGCGTGGGTAGGTAGGTAGCGTGGGTAGGTAGGTAGCGTGGGTAGGTAGGTAGCGTGGGTAGGTAGGTAGCGTGGGTAGGTAGGTAGCGTGGGTAGGTAGGGTAGCGTGGGTAGGTAGGTAGCGTGGTAGGTAGGTAGCGTGCGTAGGTCGGTAGCGTGCGTAGGTCGGTAGCGTGCGTAGGTCGGTTAGCGTGCGTAGGTCGGGTAGCGTTGAGTAGGTCGTAGCGTGCGTAGGGTCGGTAGCGTGCGTAGGTCGGAGCGTGCGTAGGTCGGTAGCGTGCGTAGGTCGGTAGCGTGCGTAGGTCGGTAGCGCGTAGGTAGGTAGCGTGCGTAGGTAGGTAGCGTGCGTAGGTAGGTAGCGTGCGTAGGTAGGTAGCGTGCGTAGGTAGGTAGCGTGCGTAGGTAGGTAGCGTGCGTAGGTAGGTAGCGTGCGTAGGTAGGTAGCGTGCGTAGGTAGGTAGCGTGTGCGTAGGTAGTAGCGTGCGTAGGTAGGTAGCGTGCGTAGGTAGGTAGCGTGCGTAGGTAGGTAGCGTGCGTAGGTAGGTAGCGTGCGTAGGTAGGTAGCGTGCGTAGGTAGGTAGCGTGCGTAGGTAGGTAGCGTGCGTAGGTAGGTAGCGTGCGTAGGTAGGTAGCGTGCGTAGGTAGGTAGCGTGCGTAGTGGTAGCGTGCGTAGGTAGGTAGCTGCGTAGTAGGTAGCGTGCGTAGGTAGGTAGCGTGCGTAGGTAGGTAGCGTGCGTAGGTAGGTAGCGTGCGTAGGTAGGTAGCGTGCGTAGGTAGGTAGCGTGCGTAGGTAGGTATCGTGCGTAGGTAGGTATCGTGCGTAGGTAGGTTCGTGCGTAGGTAGGTATCGTGCGTAGGTAGGTATCGTGCGTAGGTAGGTATCGTGCGTAGGTAGGTATCGTGCGTAGGTAGGTATCGTGCGTAGGTAGTATATCGTGCGTAGGTAGGTATCGTGCGTAGGTAGGTATCGTGCGTAGGTAGGTATCGTGCGTAGGTAGGTATCGTGCGTAGGTAGGTATCGTGCGTAGGTAGGTATCGTGCGTAGGTAGGGGGTGGAGGTAGGTAGCGTAGGTACGGTAGCGTAGGTACGTAGGTAGCGTAGGTACGTAGGTAGCGTAGTACGTAGGTAGCGTAGGTACGTAGGTAGCGTAGGTACGTAGGTAGCGTAGGTACGTAGGTAGCGTAGGTACTAGGTATAGTACGTAGGTACGTAGTAGCGTAGGTACGTAGGTATTAGCGTAGGTACGTAGGTAGCGTAGGTACGTAGGTAGCGTAGGTACGTAGCGTAGTGTGGTACGTAGGTAGCGTTGGTACGTAGGTAGCGTAGGTACGTAGGTAGCGTAGGTACGTAGGTAGGTAGCGTAGGTACGTAGGTAGCGTAGGTACGTAGGTAGCGTAGGTACGTAGGTAGCGTAGGTACGTAGGTAGCGTAGGTACGTAGGTAGCGTAGGTACGTAGGTGCGTAGGTACGTAGGTGCGTAGGTACGTAGGTGCGTAGGTACGTAGGTGCGTAGGTACGTATGAACGTAGGTACGTAGGTACGTAGGTACGTAGGTACGTATACGTATGTACGAGGTACGTATGTACGTAGGTACTATGTACGTATGTACGTATGTACGTATGTACGTATGTAGTATGTACGTATGTACGTATGTATGTATGTATGTATTGTAAGGCCCCGATCCCGGGTACCTCACAGTTGGTCGTTCATCGCACTTCAATATAAATATTACATATACTAAGTAAAATAACGCAGCGGAATTTAAAAGTACTACATTCTCGTTTCATCATAAAAGCTTTTACAATACATTACATCGTTGACTTGAATACAAAATACAAGCTTTCTTTACATTGCCTAACTTTACTATGATTGCTGCGGAAGCATATGAAACAGAAGATTCCTCAGTAAATCCCGTTTATTTGAATCCTCAGCACCCATAGGGTCATAAACAGTGACCTCTAGTATATAAATACAAAATTTTTCATCATAAGAAGATTCCTTAAGTAATCTCGTTTATCGAGATTACCCAGGGAATCTTGCACTTGCATGCCACATAATGAGTGGCAGCATTATCAAATGGAGAATGTCATCCCAAAAGAGCTGAGTAGCCGCCTTATGCCATCCCCAGCAACCCTACCTGCCAACTGGAAACCATAAAATTCAGTGTTGCTGAGTGAGTTCTAGTTTATAATAAACATACTTTCATTCATTAAAACTGTTCTACATACATGCGATCATACAACATACGTACACTTAATAATATATTATTATCTTCTTCATTCGTTCATTACCTTCATTCGTTAGCACTCATCCTTCTCGTTCACATTTGTACACACTTTCTTTACATTCATTCGTACTTTCTTTACTTTCATTCTATCGTACGTTAGCCGAGTCTCTTGCAGCCCACGGCAGCTCACCTCAGTGGCAATCTCATGATTGCCTGCTAACCGAGTCTCTTGCAACACAAGGTTTGCTCACCTCCATATCGATCTCTCATGATCATACGTTAGCCGTCTCTTGCAACACAAAGTTACTCACCTCTGTGGCAATCTCACGATTGCCTGCTAACCGAGTCTCTTGCACACAAAAGTTGCTCACCTCATTATCATCTTAATGATTGACCCTGTGTGCATCCTTCGGGGTAGCTAACCCGCATCACAGTTGAGCTAACACCTGCCAAGGGTGTGCACCTCCATCATTTTGCTTGCAAGCCTTTCTTACATTCATTCGTTCATTCATTAATGCATGCATTCATTCATCATGTTCCTCTTTCATTATCTTTCACTTTACGTT